>OZ038517.1:70348785-70416285 GCA_964036315.1 Acanthosepion esculentum | reverse complement strand
TCATGTCTCTGGGTCACCACTTATGACTTTTGCTTGATGTTGTAAGCAGCGGATGGTCCCTTTCTTTAAACTGTATGAGTGGTGGGAGTTGAAGTTGAGGTATTGTGGCTTAAAAAAAACTCTTTGACCAGATTGTTACCCACAAAATAAAACTATGAGACAATTGTAGCAATCGGCAAATTTTATTTGGTTGCAACCTTCTGCTTATTAGGCTATTTAAGGAAATGTTTTAGTTTTGTAGCAACTTGCGGTATTGAGCGAAACTACTCCTAGCACAACATAGTCTATGTTTAATTTTCTTAACGTTGAGACTAAATTTGTTATATCTTGTCCATGCACTGAGTTATTTGACATGTTTAGTATATTATAATTACCTTTGCCAATTCGCTCGAGATGTTTATGAGCAGGTAAACATGAAAAATTAAGTTTTGTGTCAAATCTCTGTTGCTTTTATGTGGATTAAATTCAAATGTCTCTTTTAAATTTTTGTCAATCAGACTGGGTTGTCTCCGAAAGCACGGCTTGTCAAATATGTTAGAATCGCCATCTTTAAAACTTCTTAAGCATGAACTGACATTCACATGTGCCTGGATACACAGCACAAATGTTTTTACACGCTTCTGTTTCAGTAATACCCTTTCAGAATTCATACAGTAAGTAAAGCTGAATATTGGGGGATAGTAATATTAGCCGTTTCCTTATAAAGAAACATTTGGCATCCCTTGACCAAGCATTGACACTTGATGTCAATTGAAATTTATAAAACATTTAAAAGAATTTTTCAGGAGAAAACGTTTCTCAAGTCCAGTCACTGTTAACACTCTTTCCATTATTGATGGGAGTTTCCTTCCTTGCCTTTTGTTTGGGGTTGTGTGGAATATCAGCCTCTTGATTATGTCATCCGTATCCCCTCGAGTGACGTGGCCTGCCCATTTCATCTGTTGCTCGTGTTTTCTTTTTCCGTTATCTGTTACAGTTATTTGTGATTGTGTAGCGTCAGTCCAATAAATCTGTTGTACAGAGCTGACAGTTTAGATTTTTTTTCTGAACGAGTTTGGCGCCATCTTTGGCATCCACATGAAACTGTGAAGAAGACAAGGGCAAACTGCGACCTTATCTTTCCCAAGAAGATACAACAATACACAGAAAATAAAAGTGTAGTATCTGTTCTCATCTTTAATAAGAATATTAGCTGTTTCCTTATAAGAAAACATTCATTGACTGAACAGCTTGTGCTCATGATGGTTGAAATTTATAAAAGATTTCTCTTAAACATTTTCTCAGGAGAAAAAGGTTTCTTAAGTACAGTCGCCGTTAAAGCCCGTTTTAGTATTGATGGGAGTTTCCTTCCGTGCCTTTTGTTTGGGGTCGTGAGGAATGTCAGCATCTTGATTATGTCATCAGTATCCCTTCGAGTGATGTGAGTTGCCCATTTCATCTGTTGGTCATGCTGAAAGTCTTCAAGTTTTCTTTTCCCGTTATCTGTTACAGTTATTTGTGATTGTGTAGCGTCAGTCCACGTGGTCGATCCAATAAATCTGTTGTATAGAGCTGACAGTTTAGATTTTTCTGAACTAGTTTGGTGCCATCTATGGCATCCATATGAAACTTTGAAGAAGGCAAGGTGAAACTGCTCCCTTTTTCCCAAGAAGTCACAACAATACAGATATAATAAAAGTGTTGTATCTGTTCTCATCTCTAATGGCAATATTAGCTGTTTCCTTATAAGGAAACATTTATTGACCAAACAGCCAGTGCTAATGATGGTTGAAATTTATAAAAGATTTCTCTTAAAACAATTTTTCAAGAGAAAAAGCTTTCTGGAGTGCAGTTGCTGTTAAAGTCCTTTTCAGTATTGATGGGAGTTTCCTTCCTTGCCTTTTGTTTAGGGTTGTGTAGAATATCAGCATCTTGATTATGTCATCAGTATCCCTTCAAGTGACATGGGCTACCCATTTAATCTGTTGCTGGTGTTGAAAGTCTTTGAGCCTTCTTTTTCCATTGTCTGATACAGTTCTTTGTTTGTGATTTTGTAACGCCAGTTCACGAGGTTTGATGAAGAATGTTCCTTGTTGAGGCATACACACTTCACTTGCTCGAAGCCTTTTGCAACCATTGATCCGAGAAAGCAGTTGTCTAGAGCTGACAGTTTAGATATTTCTGAACTAGTGTGGTGCTATCTATGACATCCACATGAATGTCATTATAGAAGACAATGAGAAAACTATTGTCGACATAATTTCCTACCATAAAATTTTGGTCGATTGACTCATAATAAAAAGAATTGATTGAGAAAACAAAGAGAATACACAACACCAAATCCCTTAGCCAGAATATTTTGAATGGCACAAACAAAAACATTTCTGGGGTGCAACTTACAGAAAAACAGACATTTATTATAATGACAAAAATAGTTTTCTTAATATACAAATTGTACAAATTAAAATATCAGTCTTGCAAAAAATTTCCCGTTGGCACCTTAAATTATGAAGGCAGGTTAACAGCCCTTTCAGATGAAAATCACTTTTTTTTCTTAGAAATCTGTGATTTGTGTAAAGAAAATGATTCCTTAACAGGGGTATTTTAGGAAATTTCTTTTTGGAAATCTTAGTCAAAAATTGATAATAATGGATGACAATGTTTAATTTAAGAACAAATGAAATGAAAATATATACTATAATATTAATAATGATGATGATGATGATGATGATGATGATGATGATGATGATGATGATGATGATGGAAATAAGAAGAAAAGACAAAAAAGAAAAAGAAAAAAGATGAAGAAAAGAAGAAGAAAAAAGAAAAAGAAGAAAAAATAAAAGAAAAAGAAGAAGAAGAAGAAGAAAAGAAAAAAGAATAAGAAAAAAAAACGAGAGAGGAAAAGAAAATGAAGAAGAGAAGAAAAAGAAGAAAAAGAAGAGAAAGAGTAGATGAAGAGGAAAAGAAGAAGAGGAGAAGAAGAAGTAAAATAAGAAAAATGGGAAAAGAAGATGAAGAAGAAGAGAAGAAGCAGAAGAAGAAGGCATTATTCTTTTTTTGAACTTATTAAAAATTTTAACTCATCTTTTTTTCCAATAAGATTAGAATTATGGTTTTTAAACTATTTTAAATTGTTTAAATTAAAATATTAAATTGTTTAAATTAAAATTTTAAACTGTTTAAATTAAAATTTTAAATTGTTTAAATTAAAATTTTAAATTAAAATTTTAAACTGTTTAAATTAAAAATTTTAAATTGTTTAAATTAAAATTTTAAATTGTTTAAATTAAAATTTTAAATTGTTTAAATTAAAATTTTAAACTGTTTAAATTAAAAATTTTAAATTGTTTAAATTAAAATTTTAAATTGTTTAAATTAAAATTTTAAATTATTTAATTATGTGCCAGATAATAAGGTGGTAGGAACAAAATGTAATCGTAATTTGCATATTGTTGAAATATTAGTGTATTTCCTTCAAGTATCAGTGGTAGGCATCTGAGTGCTGTCAAAAATGCCAAGATCTCATATGCCGATTTTCTAGGTAAGCAAGTCTAAAAATCATGAATGACTGACACTGTATAATCTTTCTTTTAATGTCTTCTGTTCTGTCATACATGTCTAGTTTATTTAAAAGTCAGGATTTTAAATATTGATTTCCAACCCAGGCCCTCCCCACTTGAAAGATTAATGCAATATGATCTTCCTTTTTTTTCCACATGTCATTACTTTCCTCCTCCAAAATTCAGCATCAAGTTTCAAGGAATTATTTCCAGAGGCAAGCGCCATCTGCGATGTCTGCAGAAATCTCGGTTAAGTGTTAAATTTTTA
The DNA here is from genome assembly GCA_964036315.1 of Acanthosepion esculentum. Lineage (NCBI taxonomy): Eukaryota > Metazoa > Mollusca > Cephalopoda > Sepiida > Sepiidae > Acanthosepion > Acanthosepion esculentum. The sequence continues at coordinate 70,412,475 of OZ038517.1, read as the reverse complement.
AGAGGTGTCTGTATGATTTTCATCGGTTCGATTTGGGTGAATAAATTGTCATTTGCGTCTAAGAAGTCTGATCCATTAGGCTGTTTGCAATTGATGCCATATGTTACAAGTACAAGTGAAAAAGCTGAATTAGAAAGCTTGGGGTGGGCGTGGAGGGGTCGCAACTCCCACATTGGTTTTCTTGGGATCTTCTTTGATAGGAAGCAACTTACTCTCATAAAAAGCGAAAGCTAAAAAAAGATAAAACATTTTGGAATCTTTCCAAGTTTTGTTTCTTTGCGTTTAAAAAAAAATTCAAATAGACACAAAGAGGAAAAGAAAATGAATTTAAGATTTGCGGAGATAAAAGTAATTCGAATAAAAAACAAAAATATATTCTCATCCATTTGAAAGTATTTTACATTCAGCATGCATTTAAATCAATAAGTATTTAAATGGATTTTTTGATTTTCGTAATTCTTTTTACCTGGTTTTATATTGTAAACTAGCAGCATGGCCCGGCGTTGCCCGTGCTTGACTCAAAAATCGTACGACTCATACAGCAATCGCTATCACTTGACTTAAAATATTTTTGCCCTTCCTTGCCTTTAAAGGAGTGCCCTTTGCCGTGCTGATGTTGCTACATACCTTACTTCTTGCCTATCACACACATTTTTTCTAAGCTCTATACTAAACATTAAATCTGTTACGAAAAAAGAACTAAACAAAATGAACACAAAACGATCAGCTTTAAAAAAGGACTCGTAACTGGAAAAACCGAATGAAAAAAGAATGTTAACAAATACTTTTTCACACCCAACACCTGGTTCTGCGGAATCAGAATCAACGTTGAGTTTAAGCAAGCGAATGAGCCAATTGGAGTAAAGTGCCATGCAGATTTAAATTTTTCCCACTTGTGACGAATGCAGCTATCAGTTATTTTTTATTTTTTTTTTTTTTTTTTGCATGCTAGCATGCTAGTTAACATTCATGTCAGTCAGCTGTTGGCTCTCACGCTGGCCAATAGAATCTTCCTGCCTATTCGTGGCAGCCAGCTATAGGCTCTCACTCTGGCCAGTAGAAAATGGCCGCAAACTACATGAAAACTGCCGTAGAAGCATGAAAAAATCTATTATTTCCACTATCGATGGGAGTTGGGAAATGCAAAGTTGGTCTTGGCCTCTCTGCTAACTTGGAGCATGTGCATGTAAATTTTGGTGCAAATCCGTTGAAAATTGCGGCTGTGCATTCGTTACACACACTCACACACACACTGCCTTTTATAGATAGAGATATGCAAAAGTAGGTATACAGTAAGTAGTATACCATAGTGGTTCTCAGATTTATTTAATCTATTTTTCATTGCAGTAGCTGGGGAGGGCTGAAGGGGGTGGTCTGCCCTGAGTGGGACTTTTGACCCATAGTGAGTTTTCAGAAAAGAAAAAAACAATACCATAATTTCAATAATTTCTGCAAAAAAAAGCAGAGATGAGGAAGAAGATAGGGTTCAAATGAAGCCATTTTGTTTTTTGTTATGGCTGGCTTTGAGCCAGCAATAAAAAAATTGTTTCCAAAATGTGTTGTCAGCTGGTGGGGATAAACCCCCACATACAAGATGTAAGTAAAAGCTATGAAAAAAATTTGAACATTTTTAAAGTGTTTGATGTGTGGGTTGGATTAAGTGAATTTAGTGAATCCACAGTCCAGACTTTGGTGTCAGTTCTTTGATTTTGATTTTTCATGTCTGTGAACTGTTAGTGAAAAAAATTAAATAAACAAGTGAACCAATTGTTTTTTTTTATTCTATCACAGGCCAAACTTTAATACGGATATAAAATCATTACTTCTCATAAATTATAAAATAAAAAGATAAGTAAATGGAAATAATTCCAATCCTTTAAGAATATCACAGACATTCCAATTTTGGGCCAGAAATATCAAACAAAATTTAAAAGAAAATTGAAAATTATTATATTTCTTTGAGTGCAAATTATGAATTTAATCTATAAACTTTAAGGGGTTAATGGGCATTGTAATATTGTGCTCTTTCTGGGAAGGAGCAGCAAACTTGAGAGCCATAATGTAAATAGATGAGGTATTATGTACACAATTTACATTATTTGGACTATTGTCCTCATCTTTGTCGCACTACAGATTGTAGGTCAATTTTTAGATCAGCTACGAGTTTGATCTTATCAAACTGATCAATTTGATAAGATCAATGAGTGTCCTTTTTGTTGCTATTGTCTTTAAAACTTTGTCATTGCTCACATGTCTGGTCCATGGTATTCTCAGCATCCTTCTGTAGAATCACATTTCTGTAGATTCAAGTCTCTTCATCTGTGAGGAGACTGTCAAGCATTCACAGCCATATTGGAGGACTAATATTACATAACAGTTCAGTACTCATTTCTTTGTTTCTCTTGCTTTAAGCCTTTTCTTCATCTGTGAGGAAAGTGTCCAGCATTCAGCGCCATATTGGAGGACTGATATTACATAACAGGTCAGTACTCTTTTCTTTGTTTCTATTGCTTCAAGTCTCTTCTTTATCTATGAGGAAATTGTCCAGCATCACTGCCATATTGGAGGACAGTTATTACATAACAGTTTAGTACACTTTTCTTTGCTTCTCTTGCTTTAAGCCTTTTCTTCATCTGTGAGGAGATTGTCCAGTGTTCACTGCCATATTGGAGGACTGATGTTACATAACAGTTCAGTACTGAATGAGAGGAAAATGGCACAAGCAGTATGAGAAGAAAATGGCACAAGCGGAATATGCGGTAAAATGGCACAAGCGAAATGAGTTGAAAAATGGCAAAAGCAGGATGAAATGAAAAAGGCACAAGCGGAAGGAGAGGTAAAATGGCACAAGTAAACTTAGATGAAAAATGGCACAAGTGAATTGTGATGAAAAATGGCACAAGCGGAATGAGAGGCAAAAATGGCATAAGTGCAATGAGTGGTAAAAATGGCACAAGTGAAATGATAGGGAAAATGGCACAAGGAGGATCAGAGGTAAAAATGGCGCAAGTGAAATGAAAGGAAGAAATGGAATAATTCATTTTGCATGCTACTTCATAATTCACTTGACTGCCAGATCCCCAAAACATGGCGCCATGGGTGAGTCCTAGCCCCTCTCCCCCTGTCCAATAAGTCTGGAGATGTGTTGATCTTGTATTGATTATTGGCCCCTTATTTGGAAACCTTTCCACTATATTTCCCCAAAATGCAAATCGATAATAATTTAAATGCAACCAAAAGTCCTGACTGTCTATGGTGTGAAGGAACATGGAGTCAAAAAAAAGAAAACGAAACAACTTTCTATGGATTTCAAACTAAAATCTATCGCCTGATTATCTTTTTCTTTTCTTTTTCTAATAGTTTCACAACCTATCGTCACAATGATACAGGGGGTTACAGAATGTTAAAAGGAATGAGAAGACTTTAGTGAGGAAATGTGAGGAAAAAGGACAATAAAAGAACAGGTTTCAGAAAAAAAAACAGAAGGTGGCAATTGGCATTGCATTTAAATATTTGAAGATTGTAGTTGGCTGGGAAGCAAGAAATCGGAAGGAAGTTCCACAGGCGAGAATTGTGTGAAAAGAAACCATTAGAACAGACAGTTGCATCAGGCTAGTTCAGCAGTAAAATTATGAGACCTAATTGCCAATCTAGTAGCACACTTCTTTTCATGCAGTCGAGGTACTATGAAGAAGAGGTCGTCGGAACAATTACCAGGAAAATATTTGTAGAAAGGCAGAGAAGGCACGTCAGCGAGAATGAGAAGACTTTAGTGAGGAAATGTGAGGAGAAAGGACAATAAAAGAACAGATTTCAGAAAAAAAACTGAAGGAGGGCATTGGCGTTGCATTTAAATATTTCAAAACTGTAGTTGGCAGGGAAGCAAGAAATCAGAAGGGAATTCCACAGGGCGAGAAAAGAAAATAGAACTGACGGTTGCATCTAGCTAGTTCAACAGTAAAATTGTGAGACCTAATTGCCAATCTTGTAGCACGCTTGAATTCACGCAGTCGAGACATTAAAGAGAAAAGTTCATCAGAACAATTGCCGGGAAAATATTTGTAGAAAAGACAGAGGGAAGCCACATCACGTTGGTGAGAAAGCGATTAAAGTCAAGATGCCAGGTGAGGATCGATTACATAACAGACCTTTCTTTGAATTTTGTCAAGATATATAGGAGGAGAACCAGACCAGATGTAGTAGCCATATTCGATGCACGTACGAAAGATAGATTTATAAATGTGCATAATGGATTCTGACGAGAATTGCCTAGTGCGATAGAATGAGCCAACATTCTTAGCAGAAGTCCTAGAAATTGTTTGGCACGAGATAGTGAAGCAACTTTCCTAGCAGAAGACCTAGAAATTGATTCAATATAATCTATTCCATTTCATTTGAGTCGAAAACATAAGGCCCAAAAGATTCAAAGAGTTACTTTCTTGGAGTTTAGTATCAGTCATACTGACTGGAGGTAGAAAATGTTGTCTGTGGTGATTAAATGAAAACAACCCTACAAGCCATTCTTTGCCCGGCTTTCTTTCTAAAATGACTTCTTTCTTGCATTCTGTCTTTCTTTCTAAGATATCTCTTGTCTCTAATTTGATTTCATTCTTTCTTTCTTTCTTTCTTTCTTTCTTTCTTTCTTTCTTTCTTTCTTTCTTTCTACAAAGTCTCCATTCTTTCTTTCTTTCTTTCTACAAAGTCTCCATTCTTTCTTTCTTTCTTTCTTTCTTTCTTTCTTTCTACGATGTCTCTTGTTCCTTTCTTTCTAAGATGTCTCTTCTTTCTTTCTTTCTTTCTTTCTACAAAGTCTCCATTCTTTCTTTCTTTCTTTCTTTCTTTCTTTCTTTCTACAATATCTTTCTTTCTTTTTTCTACGATGTCTCTTCTTTCTTTTTACTTTATCTTTTTCTTTCTTTCTACAATATCCCCTTACTTTTTCCTTCATTCTACAACGTCTTTCCCTTTCTTTCTTTCTTTCTTTCTTTCTTCTTTCTTTCTTTCTTTCTTTCTACAATGTCTCTATTCTTTCTTTCTTTCTTTCTGTCTTTCTTTCTTTCTTTCTACGATGTCTCTTGTTCCTTTCTTTCTAAGATGTCTCTTCTTTCTTTCTTTCTTTCTTTCTTTCTTTCTTTCTTTCTTGTACGGTCCAGCAATCTTCTTTATTTTATTATTAAACAAGGAAAAAAATCTGGCATAAGATCACAACAGTGAGTCAGTGAGAATTAAACTTTGCGAAATACAGTTTTAAATGGCTGTCCTTAAGCGAAATACAGTTGTAAATGGCTTGTCAGACTAAAGTGCTAACCATTGCTCAATAATGAGGTGCCTCTCACCTGCTTAGTGGCTGAAGGAGTTGCATAATTCCCAACTGGTTATAGCAGTCAGGGTTCAAGTGTTGGTAAAAGCGATGATTTTTGAGACAGGCAGGTTAAATTGGCGCTACCGAATCTTCCTACCTGATTGCTTTTACTCATTTGTTTGGAGTTGAGCTATAAACTTATCAACTATCAATGACATGATGACGTGGAAGTCGGACACACAGACAGAAAAGATGGCGCCAGACTCAAGCAAAAGCGAAAGAAAGGTGTCGAGTGAAAAGGACAAGAGAGTGAGAGTGAGAGAGAGAGAGTGTGTAAAAGAGAGAGAAATTGAGAGTGAGAGAAAGACAAGAGAGAGTGAGTATGAGAGCAAAAAACGAGTGAAAGAGAGAGAGAGAGAGAGAGAGCAAAAAGGATAATGAGAATGAGGACGAAAGATAGAGAAAGAGAGTGAGTGTGAGAGAGAAGGAGTGTAAAAGAGAGAGAATAGAAGAGTGGGAGAAAGACAAAAGAAAGAGAGAGAGAGAGAGTGGTATAAGAGCGAGATAGTGAAAGAAAGAGAAAGAGAGAGAGCAAGAAGGATAGTGAGAATGAGAACGAAAGATAGAGAGAAAGAAAGAGGGAGAAGAGAGAGTTGGAGAGAATAAGAGAGAATGTGAGAAAAAGAAAGAGAAAGGGAGCAAGAGAGGGAGAAGGAGAAGGAGAGGAAGAAAGATAGAAGAGAGAATGGGTATGACGGTGAGAAAGCGAGAGTAAGCGAAAGAAAAAGAGTGAATGAAAAAAGGGATAGGAAGAATGAGGACAAAATAGAGAAAGAGAGTGAAAGAGAGAATAAGAGAGAATGTAAACAAGAGAGTGACAGAGAGAATGAGTGTGGAAGAGAAAGAAAGTGTGAATGAAAGAAAGAAAAACAAAAGAGAGGGTGAAAATGAAAGCGAGCGAGAGAGAAAGAGTGAAAGAAGGATAGGGAGAATGAGAATGAAAGATATATATAGAGAGAGAGGAAAATAGAGAGCAAGCGAGAATGAGAGAGAACGCGAGAAAGAAAGAGAGAGGAAGAGATAAGGGTGTGAGTGGGAGAAAGTGGCAGTGAAAGAAATAAAGACAAAAGAGAGAGAGAGAATATGATAGTGAGAAAGTGAGAAAAGGGGAAACGGTAAGCAGAAGAGGGGTAGTGAGAGTGCGAAGAAATAGACATATAGAAAGAGAGAGTGGGAGAGAAAAAGCGAGTAAGAGAAAATGGGAAAGAGAAAAAGAAAAGAAGAGACGAGAGAACGAAGTGAGACAGAATGTTTAAACACTCCGCCGAAAAACATTAACAACTGGAAAAAGAAAGAGTGGGAGGAGGAAAAAAGCTTGATATTGAGAAAGAGAGGGAGAGAAAGAGATGCGAAAGATTAATTTCAGGAATATATACAAAATATTCATTTCTTCAGACCGAAGATTTTTAAATAAATGGAGTCAATTTGTCCAGACAAAAGGAAGAGGGAGAGAAAGAAAAAAAGAAAAGAGAAAAAAATGTATATATTCATTAAATAAATTTTCAGAATCGTCTTTAATTCAGATTATTGTATTGCTCTTCGTCCTGGGTATGACGATAAACTACATCCAGCAGCAAGGCCTCTGATCAGGAGGCTTTGAGGAGCGCGGAACCACCTTTTAATTGCTGGTGTTTCCATGTCCATCCTGACCCGGGGTGGTAGCGCCTGTTAGGGTCCCAGCTATGAGCAAATAGTTAACCCCGAAACTGAGGTAAAAACCATTATAAAAGTGTAAAAATAGGTTTTAATACCAGAAATACTTTGTAAAAAATTATTACCAGAAATAAATTTTTCAAGCAAAAATCTATTACCTGAAATACGTTTATGAAAAAATAATATTACCATTTTTGAGGAAAAAATATTAACAAACATGGATTTTTGACAAAACAAAATTATTACCAGAAAAAAAAAAGTTGTCGACATTATATGACCCATTGAAGTTGATATGCCGTAAAACAAACCAAACCAAACTGTATTGCCCTGTTTATTATATTGAGATCTCTTTGGATTTATGCCCGACTTGCATTTAATCCCTACCGATTATCAACGGATATTATAAGCAAAAAGTGAATTTCTGCCTAAGTGTTAATAAAATTCACTTTTGCCAACAGTCCAGAAGGGAGTTCAAGGTTCACTAACAAATACAGAAAACGAACAATGAGACCTTAAAAGAACATAAGGAAAACTTATTCCTTTTAAAAATGGATTCCTTTTATTTGCCGGAAGAAGACCACAAGACCGGAAACACGTGTAGCAGAAATATGAAGAATAAAATATAATATATATACTAAAACAAATCCAAATTATAACCAAAAACGTTTGCGGTTTCTTTCTCTCTCTCTCTCTCTCTCTCTCTCTCTCTCTCTCTCTCTCTCTCTCTCTCTCTCTCTCTCTCTCTCTTATTTTAAATATATATATATATATATATATATATATATATATATATATATATATATATATATATATATGTCAGCTGTCAATATACCGCATAACACCCTTGAGCGCTTAGCCTTGGTGCAGGTAGAATGGAGATCAACGTCTTTTAGTGGACTCAGCAGTTTTCAATCTGCTTGTCTGAATCATCTTCAAGAAGCGAGAGCAAGATCTAAAAGGTCAGTCAATCTAACAGTGATCTCATCTCACAATCCTCACTCTTGCTCTATATGTGGCCTCCTTTGTAAATCACTAGCGGGTTTTAATACCACTTAAGATTATCGCACAAAATTTCATAACTGAATCAACTAAGCTGTCAGATCCTCATACGTCGAAATCGACGGGAGAGTTAATATATATATATATATATATATATATATATATATATATATATATATATATATATATATATATATATATATATTCAGGGGTTGGACAAAATAATTGGAACAGTTGCAAAATCCACTCGTATATTTCAAAGACATATATTAAGAATTTTAACTAAAACTTCGTAATTGCAGGTTATATCTATTGTAAATACGTTTATTTACCTAATTTACTGTCTTTGGCTTATTTATTTTTACAATTTAGTAAAATTTAAGCTAAATGCGTGACCTCTCTGAGTTCGAAAAAGGGCAAATTGTTGGAGCTCGTATGGCAGGAGCCTCGATCACTAAGGTTAATAAACTGTTTGGTTTTTCAAGAGCTACCATATCAAGAACTATGACGCAATTCAAGAAACAGTGCAAAACCTCTAGCAATCGTAGCAATTCGGGCCGGACTTGCAAACTTACTGACATATATATATATATATATATATATATATATATATATATATATATATATATATATATATATAGGTAACTACACTCGTCTCGGAAAACCTTCGGTTTCTTGATTTGCCAATGATCAAATCAATATCAAAGGAAAAAAAGGTTTAAAAAAAAAGAAAGAGCTATGAACATGAACGTATGTCGAAAATAATCGTACAACATACAGGTCCAAAGCCCAAAGAAAAAAAACCCCGATAGGAGTAATCAACTAACTAAAAAAGTGCTCAATACAAAAGTAGAGCAGACCTTGTCAAACCTGGAGAGCCAGACAAACCTACCAAGGTTTCACTTAAGCGGATCGTCAGGGAAAGCTAGGTTTGACTATAGTGCTTTCTGCATTCTGTGGCAGTTTCTTCTAGACACGATGTATTAATTATAATTATCTCAAATCCTCCTAATTTCTATCTCACTTGTATATCCTTGCTTGAACCGGATTCTAATGCTCTGGATGAAGCGGCTTGGGGATAGTAGTCGTGACGCGTGGGGGGCACAGTCTTATGAGTAAAAGAGAAACTCGGATGAGTTCCATCACGGAATATGTGATCGAGCGGCGCTATATCTAGTCTGATTCGCTACCTCTTCGTCACCGAGGCCCGTTGGGACAGTTGGTATGACGTTTGCCTGATAATTTAACTGTCCGGGTTTCAATTCTCGGTAGTGGATGCGCACTGCTGATGAGTCCCAAATATAGGACGAAACGACGGAACAGTGCTTTCTGCATTCTGTTGAGGTTTCTTGACGAATTATGTGTGTGTGTGTGTATCGCACATATAGTGCTGGTGTTAATAAAACAGTGTGCTCGATGTACCGCATAATATTAAACAAATATATTTCCGACAACGTTATTTTTTTTTTAATAAATGCAACTGACGGAAAAATATGATCTGTCCCTTAACATGTCAATATATGACTGATAATATTGTATACCGAGCATAGCATACGTTCCGGTAACGATGTCAAATTTTATTTTTCTTCTACTGAAAATCCTTGGAAATTTCGTTTCTACCATCATCGAATGGCTTTAAGCAATATAAAATACAAAAAAAAATCACCGATGCTCTTTCTAAATATTACTGGCAATTAAAGAATGATACACCTTTTATCACCTGGGATATTATAACAAGAGAAAATATCTAACGAGAAAAGAAATAGGTGTAATTTATGTCTTATTGAAAAATTGTTTAAAACACATAAATAACCCTAACTTATTAAACAAGAGAAATGAATTGATGTTTACATGTATGCATAAAATATATATATCTACGTTGATCCAGATTAATTTTTTAATATGAAGTACGAATTGTTTGTCTTTTATAAAATAAGTTATCTCCCTTTAGGCTTGATATAAAATATTAATATTCACAACTATAAAATAATTCTATTTATTTTTTTACATATATTTACAAATTTATAAATTTACAAATTTATTTTAAGTGCCAAATATAACTTTTAAAATTAAAAAACCGTAATCCCAGAATAACATTGCTATAATCAGTTATTATTTAAAATTTAAATTCCGTAACGGTCAGTCTTTACTTGGCACCTGAAGATTGCGTTGTGCATGAAAGTCGTGTTATCGGTGAGGGATAATATATATATATATATATATATATATATATATATATATATATATACTAGCGAGGATAGTTGACCTTGCTCAAAAGATCTCTGAATAATAGTTTGTTATTGACAATTTATATTTTTCGTCCATCTAATAGAAAATATTTGTTTATTCAATCTTTAAATAATAAGCTTCACTGATTTTATTTTTGCTTTGTTCCGAAATAACTAAATTTAAGAAAATACCACACTACCAATGCCACACTCGGTGGGTGCAGCTTGGGGGGGGGGGGGGGGTGAGCACCACCATATTTTCATTCAAAAATAAACTCTAATTTAAATAAAATATAGTTAATTGAAAAGTAAAAACGAACAATAATAATAATCGGAAATAAGAATTATTACCGTTCGTTTTTACTTTTTAATTCTGAGAATTTCGAATGCATTTTAATTTTAAAATATATTCGTAAATACAAATCATACGATGATAATTTTTCTACAAAAAGCTGGCTTGGATAATAATGAGTTTATATATATATATATATATATATATATATATATATATACTTTTTCGTAATTAATGTAGTTTTTTAGTCTTAGCCAGACACACACACCCACACACACACACACACACACACACACACACACACAGAGAGAGAGAGAGAGAGAGAGAGAGAGAGAGAGAGAGAGAGAAAACTGTCCTTTATATATTTATCGATACATATATAAAATATATATATGATATTATATATATATATATATATATATACACACACACATATATATATATACATATAGACATATATATATATATATATATATATATATATATATATATATATATATATATATATATATATATGTTTCATGCCGAAAGCTTAGATTGGATTAAAAAATATGTATCAATATTGTGATTTTCTTTCTTCGTTTAATGATAATGTTATTAAGCTTATCAGACGATATGAAAATAATTTACATAAAATAAATAGACAACAAATGTCTATATTATTTAATGAAACATGTATGAATGAAAAAATGCTGCCTAAATACACACAATATATATATATATATATATATATATATATATATATTGACATTGATGTCAACACCCTGTGACAACAATCTTTTTCATGCTAAATGCATTTTTCATGCCGCAATATTAATTTATATATATATATATATATGTGTGTGTGTGTGTGTGTGTGTGTGTGTGTTTAAAATAAGATATAGTATCCAGACAACCATTTTAAGGAATTTTGACAAATGAAAAACATTTCATTGAAACTCGATCTGATTACGCGTTTCGCCTTTCTAGGCTTCATCAGATCCAAAAACCTCTGAAAGAAATGTGTATATGCTTAAATAATGAATCTGTACTTTTTCGCTTAGCTGACGTTTCTTGTAATTAAAGAAGAAAGAAAATGAATGGTTTTAAAAATGCCAGTAATATTTATTCTGTATTTTTTTCTTTGGAATTCTTAGTTCATGTCGAAAGTTATGAATATATTTTCCCCAGCTTTTTTGCCTCGAATTTGTCAAATTTCTTTAAAAACTTTATCAGGATTCTTTTTCCTGTTTTAAATACATATTCTCAACACATGGACAGACCGAAAAACATATACAACTTTTGCTTTCAGCCTGTGGCGGACTCCACTACATTAATTTTACTTAGATTAGGAAATCAAACTGACGTGAAGAAAAAGAGGATAGGCCAAAGACATCATTACACATAAAATTTGTATTTAACAAGATGTACAAACAACGATGTGAAAAAAAGCATGCATTGAGTAAAACAAGAGTTGTCTCCCTTTAACTATTATTTGTATCTCAAAGTTCACTGAAAGAAAGAAAGTTTCTGATAGTTTCTGGTAATAAATGTTATCAACAGTTTTGCTGTGTAAAGAAAAGATTATGTGAGCATAGGGAATATTCAGCATGTGAGTGGTGATGTGAATGAGAAGATTGGCGCATGGTTTCAACTGTCGTGGATTCGTTTGCCAGCTGAAATCTCAGTAATTATCTAAGAATATTTCTTGCTTATTATATAGGTGATCATCGGCTCCGAAGCGCTGCGCGGGAAGAATTATTCTTCACGCGCAGACAATCTGATTGGTTGGCATTGACCAATCAGCGAGCGAGTTTTGGGGAGACTCACGGAAGCTTCTGGGATCCGATTCTCCCGAAAGTGCACGAAATCGACTACATGAAAATATAGTGATTATAAAATTGTCGCATAGCTGTGATTTAGAAATTTTCCATTACAAAGTAGTGTTGATTTATTATCCAATGAATGCTTGTTGTTGTATAATTTGAATGTAAGTATGTATGTATGTATGTGTGTGATGACGATCATCACAAACCCATTATGAAAGGTTGGATGGGAATTTGCCTCGAAATCATTTCAGAAAAGGCTATATGAATCTCTTGCTTTTGAGCTTCTCTGAAAATGAGATGTGGATTTGCCTTTAAATCGATACAAAAAAGCTGGGAAAAATATATTGACAACTTTGAAATAAGAATTATAAAGAAAAGATACCAGAATAAATATTAAGGACTTTTTTAAAAGTCACTCATTTTCTTTCTTTCTTTCTTTAATCACGAGAAACATTGGTTGTTAAATAAAAATAAGCTTTGAGAAATTTCCATAACGAAACAGTCAAAATTTGTGCAAAAATAGGCTCAACTGACATAAAAAAAATCTTTGTCAAATTCATCCCTAATTTAAATGTTTCAAGAAATCCTATGGGCTAAAAGAATAAAAAATACAACATTCGCCCACGCATTTCCCAGAAAAATTCGCAACAAGCTACCAAACCGCTGGAGCCGATTTTGTTGTTAAAAAAACTATAAATAGAAACAGCAAACGATTTTCGTCGCATTTTGAGACTCACACACGCAAAGATACACACGGGAATTATGTGTCAAAATTGCCGCCAAAGAAACAAACTTTCTTTATGAGAGATTGGAAAACTTCATACAACAAACTTTTTCATTTAATATCTTTCATAGAAAATTTTTTTGTCTAAGTTAAATTCAACGTTTCAATCAAAAGCAGACGACTTTTTAGACATTGAACATTTCTCAAACAGCAAAGAACTTTTTCTCTGAACCTTTGCACACATCATTATAAATTCTGTATATAAAATTTAATCTGTTGTTTCAAACATGTATTTTTTGTCGTGATTGAATATCGTTACCATTTGGCCATTTCTTATAATTTATGTTTGTGGATATTGCATATTTTATTTGCAGGACAATTTTAGATATTCACGCAGCCTTCTGAGATCCACTACAAAACTTTTTCCATTTTAGGAGAGAATTGTTTTTTTGTTTTTTGTTTTTTATCCATGATGAAGCCACATAGGTATCTGATTTTATTTTCGAAACATACTTTCATGAATGTTTTTCCAAATGTCAATAATAACACTGTCGGTATCCCGATTACATACCGAGTGGTTAGAACGTTCGCTTTCTGACCATGAGACCCGGGTTCGAATCTCACCACGGTTGATTTGTCAGGAAGGAGATTTCCTGATGTTATCGGTTTGGAGGAGGACCTTCCCAGCATGCGGCAACTTTGGAAAGTGCCTGAAAGCCATACCACAGGTTGACCGAAGCCTTGTGAGTGAAATTGTGTAGACAGAACACTTGGGGGACCGTCGATAGCTGTTCTAGCACGATGTCACAAGTCATCGTGACCGAGGGTCTGAGCGTGCTGGCCTTGTTCAGATCGTTGATCACACTACTCTCTCTCCCAGACACTGTAGCTACGGTCTGCTCAGCATAGTTGCAATACAAACCACAAGTGGGTTCTGTGGGTGTAGAACAAACACAAATGTGCCGGAGTGAGCATCTGAATTAGGGACGGGTATCCTCGAATACGAGTGGCCAGCTATTTTATATATATATATATATATATATATATATATATATATATATATATATATATATATATATATTGTTTAATATAACAGACAATGAATGTCTATTCTGTTTGATCATGAAACGTTCTAATGTTCGTATTGCTGGGATTGCTATGAATTGAGTGTGAAATCAGAAGGTTTTTTGTGGCTAGAGTGATGAATTTGAAAGCATGTTCTTCACATTAATCACAGTAAATAAAAGCATAGACGTACAAGTCGAATAAAACTCAATGCAAAAATGAACAAGAAACAACGGCGGGTGTGCATTCAACTAGAAAATATCGACCATTTACAATTTTTACAAATAGAGAAAAGGTTGTGCTTTGGTTATATGCAAGTTGACGAAGTTTGCATCAAGAATATTAAATGAATTAAAGTTCAGCAATGTTCTTTTGCTGAGAAAATGTTCACATGTAATACGAAAGGAAAATTTATCGAGAGGTAAATTAGAAAGTAATGTATGTGAGATTTAAGTTGGTTTTGTTTCTTCTTGTTCTGACAGAGTTGTTCCCCCTGGACTCTAATTTTCTTTTGTCTTCTGCTAGAATTACAATTTCTGTTTAGTAGTGTAGTTAACACTTTTTTAGAAAGCGTAATGAATTTAGAGAGAGACAGAAAGAGGTTGAAAGTTAAGTCAGGTGTTGACGCGCGAAAAGTTCTTAAGTCAAAATGTAGACACGCGTGAATCTGTGTGGAATCTCTCTGAAGGCAAATTACTGACTGGTGATTTGGACTGAAATTCGTCCTTTTATTTATTTTGGGAAGCCAAAGTAGGCTCCGGCGAAATTCACGGAAAACAGATTTTTGGCCATGGATACACATTCTGGGGTTGTCTCGACCAATAATAAGCCGAGTTTTACAATGTGTGGTGTTGATTGGTTGAAACTAGTTCTTATGGAATAGTCTATTTTTAATGGGGGTGAGTGGGAAAATATGGACGATTCCACAGTATGTTTACTTTAATTGCGAGTGGAAATAACGACAAAAATTTCCAACATTTGGATATTTCTTTATTAAGGCATCTTCAGAGTGTTTATATACGGGCATTTAAACAAAGATATTCGCCATCAAAGAAATATCCAAATGTTGGACAATTTTTGTCTTTATTTTCACCCCAAATTAAAGCAAACATACGAATATTAAAACGGCTCCTGATCAAACATAATAGACATTCACTATCTGTTATATTTAATAATATATGTTTAAATGTGCATGTGTATGTGTGTGTATGTGCATGTGTGTATGTGTGTGTGTGTATTTAGGCAGCAACCCTTCTTTCATGCACACTTCATTGAATACGACAGACTTTGATTTATTTTTTATACAATTTCTCATGTGATTTAATATATTTTTTTTCTTTTCAGATTATAAATTACATAAAAACAGTCCGAATGTTCTTTATACCCGAGCGCTTTCGGCTATACATTTAGCCATTTTCGAGGTTGAAATATATTAACTGATAACAAGAAATAGTTTGTTTATGTATGTATTGTCCATTAAGGAATTGTGTTCCTGATCAATCAAAATTCATAAATAATTAGAAAGGCCACACTACAATATGTTTGACACGAAGACTCACTCTACACCTTTCTGACTATAGCTCAATTAGATCTCATTTAAATCATTTAAATATTCATGGAGACCTACCGGACACTGTTCGTAACATACTTGTTGACAACACTAATATAATAGCATCATCTACATGCAAAAAAAGGCTAAAAATAAAAGAAGCCTTATTAATAAAAAACAAACAAGCAACACTTAATAATATCAACTATGAACATGGACATAATATCTTGACCCTGTTTTGAAAATGAAAACATTATATAAATACATAAATGCAACAATCTATTTCTTATTTAACAGTTAAAATATTTCATCCTTGAAAATGGCTAAATGTATAGCCGAAAGCGCTTGGATAAAAAGAACATTCGGAGAGTTTTTATATAATTTATCATCTGAAAAGAAAAAGATTATTAGCTCACATTTAAGAAATATAACAAAATACAGTGTAACCCGGATATAAGAGACCCTGATATAAGAGAAACCCGGATATAAGAGAGATTTTATCTGGTCCCAAATTAGAGCCGGTGTTAATGTATATACAGTGTAACCCGGATATAAGAAAGTTGTCGGGACAGGAGAAGAAGTCTCTTATATCCGGGTTTCTCTTATATCCGGGTTTGGTCTATTTTTTTGTTTTATTAACACAGGCTCTAATTTGGGACCAGAGAAAATCTCTCTTATATCCGGGGTTCTCTTATATCCGGGTTACACTGTATAATAGACCAACCCGGATATAAGAGAAACTCGGATATAAGAGACTTCGTATTCGGTCCCGACAACTCTCTTATATCCGGGTTACACTATATAAGAAATTGTATAAAAAAAAACTAAATCAAAGCACCTTGTCTATCGTATACAATGAAATGTGCATATATATATATATATATATATATATATATATATATATATATGAAGAAATATAGTCTTAAAGTGTGCTATATTTTTGGGATAAAGTGCTCAATATCAGAGATAGAGCGTGTGTAAATATAAAAGTGAACATAGAAAGTCAACACTTAGAGGCGACAGTCTGTTTCATGCTAGATGCAATCGTCAGGCCACGATATATATATATATATATATATATATATATATATATATATATATATATATATATATATATATATACACATATATGTGTGTATGTGTGTGTGTGCTTGTGTGACTAGAAAATAGTGGAAATTAGTTTATATAGTGAGTGAATGTTTATCATTTACAAATAATACGTATGCATATATCTAGACTAGAGTGAGTTGACAACATACATGCATAGACTTTTTTTATGTAGAAATGTGTACCGTGCGTGTGAGTGAGTGAAATGTAATGAAACTGTCTGATTCAGTTTTACATAGGCATCTATAAAAAAGAAGACAATGAAAAATTGAAAATCAATACATATATATACGTATGGTGGTTTTCTAAACGTATCTTAGATGCGGCACAAGGCCGAAAGTGTGCAGAGCACCCAGTGAGTGTCGAACTCAGTTGTAATTGGCCTCGCGTGAGCGGGTTGAGCGCGCTAACTATTACGCCACATCGAAATGCCCGCGTTCTATGTTTGAAGAATGACCTGATAGGCGTTCAGACAGATTTATAGAGTGAGGGAGTACGAGAGAGAGAGAGAGAGAGTGAGAGTGTGTGAGAGAGTGAGTGTGAGAGAGTCACTCAGTCAGTGAGAGAGAGTGAGTTTTTCTCCCCCTCCACTCTCAGTTATCGTATATCTGTATCTTTTAAAAAAGAAAGGTAGATAGAACTTTTCGTATGGAGGTTATTTTCTTCTTCTACTTTTTTCTTTCCCTCTCCATCACCCATAAAACTAATTCACATTCACGTCTGTCGAGAAACTGACATCACAATCCCGTTACAAAATCGGGGTGGATGTCAGATCGGGGTGGGAACTAGAACGGGCATAACCCACATTTCGACTGAACACATGGAAGTGTATTTTTAATGATGGACGTTCGTAACAACATCAACAAGAACAACCATTGTTCCTTTCTTTTCTTCTTTCGTTTCTCTCTCTTCTGTCCTCAAAACTAAAAACAAACCCCTAGCCACGTCCTTGGGGGTTTACCGGCTTTATTCACCTCCTCTTCCTCCTCCTTCTTCTTCTCTCTTTCTCTTAAATCGCCGGGTTTCTGCATGACACTGTTACTGTTGTTGAAACGGATTTTCCTTTCATTGTGATGAGATGATGCCTTTTTGAAAACTTTTCTTGGTAAGTTGGATTTTTTTAAATTTAAAAAAAAATACGGGATTTGTATTTTTTTTAACGTTTTTTTTTTTTCCTGATTTTCTTAAAAAGAGTTTGAAAAAAAAAACCAAAAACCAAAAAAAAAACAAAGGAAAAATACCAAGTCAATTGTTTGTAGTGACCATATGGTGGATATAGTTCTTTTTTCTTTTTAATTTATTTAAAAAAAAAAAAAATTAAAAAGTTGACACGTTTTAAAACTCTTTCAAAATCAGTTAAAAGAGTTTTTAAAAAATACAAAAAAGCAGTTAAAATTTGTGCTTTTATTAAATAAATATTTATTTATTTACTTAACGGAAATCATTTATAAATTATAATTTAAGCATAACGACTTTTTTTTTTTAAAAATCTTTTTTTATATATTTTTTCTTCTTTTTTTTCCCTTAACTTAATTAAATTATTTATTTAAATAAAATAATTATTCGTTTATTTTTAATTCTAGAAATGTTTTATATTTTCTAATCTCTTCTCCGAAACAACATTTCTAAATCCGTGTCTTTTAACTTTAAAGACCCAAAAAAAGTTTTCCCACCCCCCGGGATTTGACAATTTGACACTTTTTTATTTTTATTTTTTATTTTTAAATTCTCAGAATAACAGACCCGAAAACAGCAAAACTTATTAAATTTGCTTTACTTATTAAATTTAAAAATGTGACTTTTTTAAAATTCCTCTTTCTCGCCTTCCTATATAGAAAAAAAAATGCTTATTTAGATATAAAATGTAGTAGTAGTTGTAGTGAAACTACTTGGGGGGGGGGTAAAATAAGAACGAAATCTTACTCGTCTTCTTATAAACAATTTTGCATGCTTGCCTCCTGAAGTACGCCCATCACACCCATTGATACAATATAAACCTTTAAAACGTTAAAACATTATTATTATAATTTTTAATTAAAAAATATATATGAATAAATAAAAAAAACTCTTCTTCAGTCTTCATGTTTGTAAAACTGAAACTAAAAAAGAAAAAACTGAAGATAAAAAAATATCTTCCCAAAGTCATTGACAGATGAAAAAGTATCAAACAAGGTTTGAGAAAATTTAAAATATAACTTTAAAGCTAGTGTGGCACAAGGATAATGAAAGAACCCGTGTAACGCTAATTTTTCGAAGCTGAGAGAACCTGTCTGGAACTGATTACAGTTTCTGTTTAGTTTACCGGGTACACAAAACTGACAGTAGAAAGCAGTTTTCCTATTAAAAGTAAGTACCCACAAAAAACATTGTGCAGAGCGAGGATTTAGGATAGCCCCCCCCTTCAAAAAAATTAGCTGACTGGTACAGTTTTGCTAGGAAAGTTTGTGTAAAAATAACTGAATTTTATGACAAAAAAAAAAATAAACAAAAAACTGATAACCGCGTGCCCGGTAAACTGCAATAAAGACTCTTGTCAGTTTTGTTCAAGAAATCATAATTCTGACGACTGACTCTCTATTGTTAGAGTCCCTTCATGACGTTGGCGATTATGGCTCTCCACAATGTCCTGTCCTTCGTAGCACTTAGTAGTCTTAAATAAATTGTATCCTTTTGTTATTTCTCCTAAAAACCCTGTTCTGCCATCCATTTACTCAAGCTCTAAGTAGTTTATACTTTGTTTTCCTCTGTCCCTCTTGGCTTCCTCCCTATGAGTATCAGATTTTCCAAGCCGTCCTTTCTCATAAGGTGCCCCAGAAATTTTAACTGTCTCTTCCCAACGTTAAATATAAATTTTCCTTTTTGTTTCCAATTTTCTACAAAACTTTGTCGTTGCTGACATATCTGATCCATGATATTCTCAGCATCCTTCTGTAGAACCACATTTCTGCTGCTTCAAGTCTCTTCTTCATCTGTACAGAGACTGCCCAGCATCCACTGTCATATAGGAGGACTTATATTACATAACAGTTCAATACTCTTTTCTTTCTTTCTAACAATGTTTTCCTGTCTGCTTACGTTCTGGGTATGACGATAAACTACATCCGCATCTGTTAGGGTCCCAGCTATGGGCAAATAGTTAACCCCCCAAACCTAGATCACGTCCTGGGCATGACAACAAACTACATCCGCATCCTGGGTAAGATGATAAACTACACCCAACAGCAAGGCCTCAGGAGGTTTTGAGGAGTGTTGAACCACCTCTTAATTGCTGGTGTTCCCAGGTCCATGCTGACCCGGGGTGATAGCACCTGTTAGGGTCCCAGCTATGGGCAAATAGTTAACCCCCAAACCCAGATCTCGTCCTGGGCATGACAACAAACTACATCCACGTCCTGGGTAAGACGATAAACTGCATCCAACTGCAAGGCCTCTGATAATACGTTTTTGAAAAAAAGTAATATTACCAGCAATGCGTTTTTGAAAAAATATTACAAGCTATACATTTTTGAGAAAAAAATATTAACAGAAATGGATTTTTTGACAAAACAAAAATATTACCAGAAAAAAAAAAGGGGGTGCCATAAAAGAACCCATTGAGGTTTTGATATGCCGTAAAACAAACCAAACCAAACCAATCCTGTCTGCTTTGCTTTTGGAATGCATTGGCAGGGTTAGTTGTTGCACTTTCTGTTCTCTCTAGATGTTTAAATTTTTGTATTTGTTTGATTTTAGTATCCCCCGATTAATATTGTATTTTGGGCCGCCCCTTTTGCTGACGTCTATGCATTCCATCTTTTTACAGGTGATAGTTCCTCCAAGTAACTAAACTTGTAATCTCTTCTTTTTTTCTTTTTTTTTTTTTTAAACAAAGCAAACTTTACCTTATTTTTTATTTTTTTTTATTAAAATTATTAATTAGAGAAACTAATTTTTCATCAATGATAACCGAAGATTGAAGAAATTAGAATATTTAAAAAAAAAAAAAAAAAGTTGACATTAGATCACCAAATAAACCTGTTCTCTTTTCATTTTTAGTGCAAATGATAACCTTTCTAATAATATTGTTTGTTTATGCTCCACTTGCTCCCTCCCCCTGTATGCCCTTATAGCAGCTTTCGTAACCCTCTGCCTTAAGTGGTTCTTTGGCCTAGTAGTAGGTAGGCAATAGTACGAAAAGAAAAATACAATCATGGAGGGTTTTAATTATAGTGGAAATCTTGGACGAAATTGAAATAATTGGTTGACCTAGCTAATATAAAAATGAAGTCCTGTATTACACTTCAAGTTTGGGCACCTCGTGGTGGTCTAATGGTTGTCTCGCTAGAACAGTTACGACTGAAGAGTGAGTTTGATCCTTATTGGGTGCCCCATACTTTCGGCCTTGTGCCACATTTAAGCTATGCTTGGAAAATCACTATTACACTTCAAGTTAATTCTATATTTTGTTGATTTTTTTTTTATACAAATGATTTGGGGTCAAATATAGATCGGAATGATAAGATTAAAAACAAATAAGAAATGTTTATCAATCTAACATGTTTCACTTTTATTAAAGTTCCATCAGAATATGGCATATGAAGAAAAAGAATCCGTTAATTTCTAGGGGTTTTAAAAAGACACATCATCTCTCCTTGAAATCAGAATGCAACAAATTATACTAACTTTGTTTTAAAAGAGTCTAATATAAGTGATACATGACTGACCAATGAAAATCAAACAAAACTAAAGTAAAAATAGCAGAATGTCTTTTTTCTTTTTCTTTTTCTCCATATTTCATTCTCTGATGAATAATAAAAGGGAAACATGTTGGATTTGATAAATATTTCCTATTTGTTCTTGATTTTATCATTCATACTTATGCAAGCGCATTGCAAATAAGTTCTCATTTTCCTCACGTGACTTTGAAAATCTGGTTACACAAGAAAAAAAAAAAGAGTTGTTCTTCTTGCCAAACAAGACAAACTGATAAAAAGATGGTTGGCAGCCAGTCTAGGAGAAGGCCAACTCTGTATTAAGCTCCCCCAAATGGTATGGCTGATTGTGCACAAGCCTTTACCACGATAATGAGATCATATGTATGGGCAATCTGGCTGTTCAATTCTGAGAACCAAGCTGCTCCCACTCAATACATTGAAGACAACAGGTATATATATATATAATATATATATATATATATATATATATATATATATATATATATATATATATATTTTAAATAAAAACAGATTACATTAAGGTTCCATATAATAAATTATTTCACCACAGCCCTTCCAAAGGACAGTGGATCATCAGATTTATTTCCAAATGTTAAAATGAAAATATATTTACACATTTATGACGGGCAATAATAAGGAATTCCTTATTATTGCCCGTCATAAATGTGGAAATAAATCTGATGATCCGCGGTCCTTTAAAAGGGCTGTGGTGAAATAATTTATTATATGGAACCTTAAAGCAATCTGTTTTTATTTAAATTATTAGCTCTGATTTACATTGAGCTCTCTGGATTCTATCCTCATTGGGTCTTCCCATACGGATTACCTAGTTTTTCCTAAACTAAATATATATATATATATATATATATATATAGTTGTAGAGTGGGTAAATGAAACAGCCAAATATAAGGAGGCGTTTGTTGGTGTGCGAAACTCCCATGAGCCATTTGTTTACTTCCAGCAACATAGACACTGTGCCAAATGAACTGGGAACACTACCCAACGAAACGGTAGTTGCATGCCAAAAAATGTAGCTATGCATATATGTACTAATTAATATATATATATATATATATATATATATATATATATATACCCCCCACCATTTCTTGATCTTTGATTTTATTTTGTCCCTAAGTTTTCAATGAAGTTGGTAATTCATTTGTTTTCAGCAAGCACTTTCTTTCTTTTTTGGTAACAAACACAAGCCCCTCTTTTTTCCTGTCTGGTTTCTATTGATTTTACTGAAAAGTCTATATGCTGCCAGAGAAATTAAAAAAAAAAAAATGACTGCCATTCAATTTTTGCCCAGTAATCAGACAACATAAAAAGACAATTTGGGCACTTTCAACATGGTTTAATGATTAGCAAATTTGACTTACTAGGTCAATTTCAACTCAAAAGTGAGGTTGATCCTCACTGGGTGTCCCCATACTTTCGGCCTTGTGCCACACTTAGAAAATCACCATAAAAAAGACAATTCATAATATATTCAAATAATAATTTTTAAAATTATTTACATTATTCGGACTATTGTCCTCCTATTTATTACAACATTTCGGCCATTGTACACTCTGGCCTTCTTCAGGTAGTTGGAATGTCGAACTGAACCCTTTATTTCGCTCACTGGGGTAGAGTGTAAAACAGCCAAAACGTTGTAATAAATATGGCAACAAAGATGAGGACAATAGTCTGAATAATGTAAATAATGTACACAATACCTCATCTCAGAAATATAGACAGTAGTTTTTAATTTCATTCTTGTCATGATCACGAGTCACGTGACTCCTTAGTTTAGGGGGCATTTCATGTACTGCAGCTGCAGCTGAAGTAGTGTGTCTTGGGCAAGATAGCCTGATGAAGCTCAACCCTCTCCAGGCTAGTTTGAATATAGTTTTTTTTCTTCTTGACCAGGCTATAGAACTCGGTCTGTCCTGCTATTTTACCCATAGCTGGGGAAAGAAAAGATGGATTCATACTCTTTCCCTAGGGTATTAGCACAAAAGTGAATGTAATGAACTCGACTGGAATTCAAACTCGGCTCTCCAATTCCTCAGTCCAAGCTGCAATCCATTACTCCAATGTGTCTCCTACAATACAATTGAAAATGGTGTAACAAGAAAAGCTAGAGAAAAATAATTTATTGTCTCATTGACATTTTATGGGCATTACTATCTGTGATATGACACTGAGGCTCACGGATGGGACAGAACGGAAAGAAAAAAGAACAAAAAACATGGTTTGTTCTCAGGGTGACTTTTATAATTACTAAAACATACATAAAACCAAATATATATATATATATAGTACAGTAAAGGTCTTACATTTAATTTGGAGATACTCTTGACCTGAAGAAGACATTTTTAGGACTCCAGATTTAAACAGGCTGGATTCATTAATGTCCCAAAGGGAAACAGCACCATGTGCATGTAAGCTGCTGGGAAGGCAGCTTTAGCCTCAGCCAGGGCTCTTTGTCCCAGGCTAAAAGAAAGCCACCTTACTGTTTGGTTGCTGTTCATGAACTGAAAAATGATTGCCACTTTGCTCACTGTATGGAGTGATGTCATGAAACAACCATCAACTGACCCATCAAAGGGAAATAAGCACATTCAGCGCAGTCACCGTCTCTTCTCAGCTTTTTGGCTGGGATTAAAGTGTATTATCTTCTTTCAGGTGGATAAACGACATTTCATCTCTCATTGTATCTCTGGCTGCGAAGAGAGCACAGTTGAAAATATTCGAGAGAGTTGCTCAGTGTCAAGAAACAGCTGCCCCCACGGCAGTACCTCCGTCATTGCACTAAAGGTGCATTGGTAGCAATACCAATACCAACTCAACTTACGGTTGCTGAGGTTAGGCTATTTTTCAGCCCGGCCCAAATGTATGTGCCCTGCCTCCTCGCATCAAAATAACCTTGTGTCACATCCTGCCAGCGTAGGGTGTCAAGAAAATATAATACCTTCTTGGCCTTTTGGCTGAGATCAAAGTGTAGTATTTGATGTCGTCAGCTTAATCTGATTCTATCTCTTTCCACTTCTATCTTCGGTTTTTTCTTTCATTTTCTCATTGAAACAATCGTCCCGGGCAAGGCGATGAGCGACGTCCGCGTCCCGGGCAATGCGTTGAGAGACGTCCGCGTCCCGGGCAATGCGATGAGTGATGTCCGCATCAGGCCTTGGATCACGAGGTTTTAAGGAGTGTGGAACCACCTCTTAATTGCTGATGTTCCCACATACACTATTACTGGAGGTGCTAGTACCTGTTATGGTCCCAGCTATGGGCAAATAGTTAAACCCCTAAACTGTGGTCAAAACACTAATGAAAGTGTTAAAATAGGTTTTAATACCAGCAATACATTTTTCAAAAAAAATACCTGCAATAAAAATCTTGTCGGCATTAAATAACATTGAGGTTTATGTGCCGTAAGACAAAACAAACCAAACTGAACCAAATTACTGAAACCAAGTAGTGTCTTTTTCTTCCTTCCATGTGATCAAAACAAAATAGTCCATTATTCATGAGATATTGGCAGGGCGTAATGGTTGTGCAAACTAATGAAAGGAGAGACAAGCTCAATTATTATATGACGATTTTATTTTATTTTTTTATTTTTTTACTAACAGCTTGACTTGCTTGTGGTGATATCGATAAAAAAAAAACGTACTTGCAAAAAATCTGATTAAATAGATTAATTATATATTATTATTATTTTTTTCTTTTTTAATCATTTCATCCCAAGCAAGGCAATAAAACCACTAAGACGCAAGGGGGTTACTTAAAGGGGAAGGAGATGTGTGGAGAAAGGACAATAAAAGAACAGATTTAAAAAAAAAACCCCGTAAGATTGCAATTGATGTTGAATTTAAATCTTTAAAGATTGTAGGAGACAGGCAAGCAAGAAGCCAGAGGAGAGTTCCAGATGTGAGAAGTGAGAGAAAAGAAACTATAAAACCTAACTGCCAATCTAGTAGTAAACTTCATGTGGTTGAGTAGAAGAGTTCATTAGAACAACTGCCATGAAAAATATTCATAGAAAAAACAGAAGGAAGATGTCATATATGATATAAATGAATAGAATCGTCCGTTTGTGTAAGTAGGCAGAGTTGAGGGGAGTTAGCATTGCTATGTGTATCTTTTTGTAGTAAACCTTCCGTTTCATTACTTACCTACAAGTTTGTCTTCCTTATTTATTTCCTTTTGATATCTTGAAAACATGAGATACAATAGTTGGCAATGGGGATTCGAATACAACAATTATATACCCAAAACACACACACACACACATATTGATGCATGTTTCATTAAATAATATAGACAAGTTTTGTCTATGTATTTTATGCAAATTCCTTTCATATTGTCTGATAAGCTTAATAACATTATCATTGAAAGACGAAAGAAAGTCACAATATTGATACGTTTTTTAATCCTATCTAAGTTTTCGGCTTACATAAGCCATCATCAAAGATGACAATAACATTACAATTTATTAAACAATACATGGACATGGCAATAATGACAGTCTGTTTTTGTTTGCATGGAAGATCTCACGCAAGAGTGAAAATGACAAGTGTTAATTATGGGAAGCCGTTGGTATAAACCAATGGCTTCTGTTATCAATTATAGGCATTTGAGTATATTTGTGGAGATTTCATAGTTTATTTTGTTCAGGTTAGGTGAACATTGAAGTCAACACTCCGATGCAACAGACTGTTTCATGCTAAATGCAATTATCAGGCCTGATGATTGCGTTTAGTATGAGACAGTCTGTTGCCTCTGAGTGTGGACTTCAATGTTCATTTTATATTTACATATCTTCTATCTCTAATATAGCACACCTTAAAACTATATTTTTTCATATATATATATATATATATATATATATATATATATATATATATATATATATATATATATATATATAATATACTCTTATGGTGTGCTATATTTATGTATGTATGTTGCGGCATTCACCCTGGATCGGTTAAGCCGGCTCCTTCCAAGGAATTCACCGCGTCCGGAATGAAGGCCGACCAAGCACGGCGATCCGTCGCCAATGCTGAAACGAGCGACAGCCATTCCCGATTCCAACGGCGGCGAATTCTTGAAACGGAGTAACAAGGGAGTTTTTGAACTTCACACGCGGTCCCCACACCTCGCGTGCTATCCCAGTGGAGGGAGGAATATGCTCTTACTTGCCGCAGAATTTCCACAGACGCAGAGGCAGGAGTAACCAAGAGGCCGCCGGATGCCGGTGCAGACGCCGAATGGTTTTGAATTCAGAGTTGACCTTCTCCTAGACCAGTTGCCATCCAAGGCTATAGAACCCAGTCTGTCCTGCTATTTACCCATAGTTGGAGGGAGAAGAAGAGGATTCACACCTTTCCCAAGGGTGTTAGCACGTAAGTGAATGTAACGGATTCGACTGGAATTCGAACTCGGCTCTCCAATTCCTCAATCCAAGCTGCTATCCATTACTCCACCGTGCCTCCTCTATTGTGCTATATTTATGGGATAAAGTGCTCAATATCAGAGATAGAGCGTGTGTAAATATTAAAGGAGAACATACAAGTCAAAACTTAGAGGCGACAGGCTGTTTCATGCTAGACGCAATCGTCAGGCCATGCTCGCATATTTACTATTTGTGAAAGATGTTTTTTGTGCATAATTTCTTTGTCTCCAGGGTCCTTCTGTTACTCCAATGTATACTTTTTCTTCATTATCTGGTGATTTTATCGTGGATTGGTATATTATGTTGTTTTGTAATCTACGATAAAATCACCAGAATGCTTTCTAAGTATATCTGGGAAATTAAAAACAAAACGAACATCACACCAAAAATATCTTGGAAAATAAGGAAAAGATCCTCAGCCTACAACAACCTATCAAAAACTTGCAAACTTTGCTTGGAGGAAAAAATAGCTATTATTACCTTCCGAGACCAAAGTAAATTATTAAATAAAAGATCCGAGCTCATCTCAAAATGCAATCATGAAAACAAATTTTTACTATGTTACTTAAAAATTGAAAATAAATAAATAAATAAATAAAATAAAACAAAATAAATAAACAAAATAACAATAAAATAAGTAAAATAATTTAACCCAAGCAAATTACCAAATCACATCCGTTCGAATAGACGAAATAGAATAAATAAATAAAAAACAAAATCAATGAAGCCAAATAAATAAAGTAAATAATAAACAAATTAGCAAACCATTATGACCAAAATATTAGATTATAAAAATCAAACCAAAAATCGGACGAAAAACATAGCTATAACTGTTATATAACGAAAAGAGAAAAAAAATACTACGTTATTTAAAAATCGAAAACCGAAAAGAGTAAATAAAAATATACAGTATAATAAATAAATAATAAAAACAAGTAAAATCAATTAAACTAAATTCATCCAAATAAATAAATAAACTAACAAACCGATAAATTAACAAGAAAATACAAGATAATCAATCGAAATAAAGGATTGGAGTAAAATAACGGTTAGAAAAAAACTACAACAATCAACCCCAAAATTGAATAAATAGTTTTATCTTCCCAAACCAAAACAAAACTATTAAATAAGTGATATAAACAATTTTTACTATGTTAATAAAACACCAATTAAAATAAATAAATAAATAAGATAAGAAATAAAAATAAAACATAAAAATAAATAAAAACAAGCAAAATAATTTAACCCAAATAAATAAATAAATGACTTCTGACAAAATAACTGCCAAAATAGGC
Source organism: Acanthosepion esculentum (assembly GCA_964036315.1). Classification (NCBI taxonomy): domain Eukaryota; kingdom Metazoa; phylum Mollusca; class Cephalopoda; order Sepiida; family Sepiidae; genus Acanthosepion; species Acanthosepion esculentum. The sequence continues at coordinate 70,384,229 of OZ038517.1, read as the reverse complement.
TATGCACAATGCACCACTGATCCATATATATATAAATAGCCAAGAAAAAAATACAACACTCGTGGCCTGATGATTGCATCTTGCATGAAACAGCCTGTTGCCTGGAAGTGTTGACTTCAATGTTCAATTTTATTTATATACATACATACATATATATATATATATATATATATATATATATATATAATCTCATTTTCTAATTTTAATATTTTCCCAGCATCTCTTGTTCATGTGCATGTAGAATTGCATCAACGTAAACAAACTTAGTCCGATGAAGTCCTGAAGGACGAAACGTGTGACAGATGTTTCCTATCAATGTATATAAATATATATATATATAATTTCAGATACAGTATATCTATAAAAGCAGAAGCAGGTGTGTGTCTGATGATGACTGGGATATTGATCTACGTTTCGATCCCTAAAATAACGGCCAGGTTCTTACAATGTTTCATCGTTCTTGGCAGATCTTCTAAGATCGCAAAATATTGGATATTTAATAATGAAAATGATAAAAATGAACAGAAAGTCGATCTAAATGAAATTGGCGAGATTTTTTTATTATTTAAGCTTATCACCCCAGGCAAGTCTGGAAGCCACTAACACGCAAGGGGTTACAGAGGATTTGGAGCAAGAGCAGATAGGAGTGATAGAGGAAAGGATGTGGAGAAGGATAGTGGATAGATCAAGGCAACTGTAGATGTCGATTGATGTTACACTTGAATAGTTGGAGATTATAGTCATCAGGGAAACAGGAATAGGGAAAGGAGTTCCACAGGCGTGAGGTGCGAGATATGAAGCTATTGGAGTAAAATACTTTCACGGTAATTGCTCCGAGGAGCTGCTTTCGCTTGTCCCTAGGCCTCATGAATTTAAACGTCCTATGAGGCTGGCATCCCGTTCCCACCCCTTCACCGTTGAAACTGTTAGATGTAGACGTCTCTTCTACTCCAATAGCTTCATGTCTCGCACATCTCGCCTGTGGAACTCCCTTCCCTATTACTGTTTCCCTGACAAATACAATCTCCAACGGTTTAAGTGTAACGTCAATCGACATCTCCATCTATCCACTTCCCTTCTCCACATCCTTTCACCTTTCATTCCTATCTGCTCTCGCCCCAAATCTTCTGTCACCCCCTTGCCTTGATCGACCCACTGTCTTTCTCTTTCTCCACATCCTCTCCCTTACCACTCCTATCTGCTCTTCCTCCAACCCTTCTATAACCCTTGCGTGACAGTGGTCTCCAGCCTTGCTTGGGGTGATACACTTTTAAAAAAAAGAAAAAAAAAGAGAGATGTCTACATTTAACAGTTTCAACAGTGAAAGTGTGGTCACATAGAAAATACATGAATGGAATCGTCTCTTTATGGGAATAAGCGGAGTTGAGCAGAGTTAGCATTATGTCAATTGTTAAGAGTACCTCCGTGTAGGAAACCTTCTATTTCATTACTTACCTACGAGTTTGTCTTCCTTATTTAATTCTCTTTGTTATCTCGTAGACACGAGTTATAACAGAAACCTTGTCATGGTGATGGGAAAGTGGCTGATGTCAAAATGCCAGGTCAGGATCGATGACATTAGACCCTTTGGATTTTTCAAGAATCTTGTTCTTACGGCTATATCACTTTCAAAAACACGTTCCTGTAAAATCACTGGAGTTAAGCAACATCAAGCTTCGCCATTACCTAGATGGGTGACTGATTGGGAATAGCAGATGCTGTGAGCTTAGATGTGCGGATAGTGTAATGCATAATGACTCGGAATTTTTAATCAAAGAGCCAAGGTCCAATATCCATTGGGTTTGTTATATTCACTTCAGCACAAATACCCTTGGAAAAGGTATGAATCTACCTATTCCCCCCAGCTATGGGTTAATTAGTAAGACATATCCCTAAATCCTTATCTCAAAAAAAATTCTTAGAATCTAGAAATATTTTCTGGCTTCAAATAACCTGTAAAAGGTTGATAAACCGTAAAAAAATGAATGAATCAATCAATGAAATACTGATTAGCACCACAGGCATGTCTTTTAGATTTATTTACATTCTCTGGAATAGAAATGGATAGAAACTACCGTGACCACAAAGTGAGGGATCAGATTATGTATCGATTGTAATGTAGAATTGATCCCCCACTTTATATCCACTTATAATTTCTTCGTTGTTGATAAGCTGTAGAAAATGAATGAATCAATCAATGAAATACTGATTAGCTACACAGGCATGTCTTTTAGATTTATTTCCATTCTCTGGAATAGAAATGTATAGAAACTATCATGGCCACAAAGTGAGGGATCAGTTTATATATTGATTAGAATATAGAATTAATCCCTCACTTTATATCCAAATAATATCGTCTTTGTTTATCAGTTTTTGATTAGGCATGAATCCACCTCCCCTTCCCCCAGCTATGGGTTAATTAGTAAGCCTTGTTTCACTAAACCATTATCATCTCCAAAAAAAAAAAAAAAAAGAAAGAAAACAAAAAACGTTTTTTTTTTTGTTTAAAACTTCAGCTCCTCTTCCAGTTATTTACTAAATCAGCTGAAGTATTGAATTTTTTTCTTCTTTTTGGCCGGCCATTTTTTGATGAGATCAAAAATAGCAATTGCTTTTAAAATAGATTTTCTCTCTGTTAAACAATTTCCCAAAGTAAAAATGGTTGCTGTGTTTTATTGATGTGCTTGAAAATGTGTTGGAAGTTACTGACTCCAATATGCAAAAGTTGCGTGTGTGCAAAAACTGAAATCTGCTGAAGGTGAACATATAGCTTAGTCCCCTAAATACTAAACTGTGTCTGGCACAAGGTTTCAGTTATGGAGCACCTACTGAGGATTGAACTTACTACTGTACAACCTTTCGTTTTAGATCATCAAATTTTCTTAAACACCTCTGGAACATAGGGCCACAGCCTTGCTACACTACATTATAAAGTTGCTTGCTCCACTTCTTCGTGTGCCATTACTCCTCAGGACATTGGTGATCATGGCTCTCCACAATTTCCTGTCCTTTGTAGCTCTTTATCTTTCTGTTATTTCTACGAAACTCTGTTCCACCATCCATTTTTCACTCAATCTCGCTAGGTAGGTTATGTGTTGTTTTCTTCTGTTCCTCTGGCCTTCAATCAGTCCTGTGAGTATCAGATTTTCCAAGCCTTCTTTCCTCATTATGTAGCCTAGATATTTCAACTGTCTCTTCCTGATATTAAATATAAGTTTCCTTTTTGTTACCATTTTCTCTAAAACAATGGTTCCTAACTGATATTGGGCCATGCCCGATTCTGGTATTTCTAAAATTCTGGTGTTGTAATATTTAATTCATACCTATTCAAAATTTTACTGCAATTCATGTGAAGAAACCTTAAAAGCTGTTAACTTGGTCTCTAAACAAGCCTCCAAAGACCATGGTGTCTATGAAAGAAAACATTAAAAAAAAACCCCAAAAAACTTTTAAATATATATACAGTGTAACCCGGATATAAGAGAGTTGTCGGGACCGGAGAAGAAGTATCTTATATCCGTGTTTCTCTTATATCCGGGTTACACTGTAGTTTCAAAACATATAATAGAGAACTGAAAGGCAGAAATATAAAATATTTGAATGAAAACTTATTCTGTAATATACTTTGATCATTTGAATCATGAAATAATAATACAAAATTTGAGCTCACGTTGGTATAGTAAGTCAAAGGGTGCACATCCTACGTATGCCCCACCAAAATATTACCGTGCCCCATGTTCGGAATCATTGCTCTATCCCATAATATAAAGGGCATGTGGATGAGCGATTAGAATGTTCATTTTCTTCTCGGGTTTGAAACTCACCATAGCCGATGTGTTAGTCAAGATGACCTCTTGATGTTACCGACCTGCAGAGGCAATCATAGCATACTTTGGGAAAGTCCCTGAAGACCATACTAAACCTTCTGAGTAAAATTAATTCTTACATATTCAAAATTTTATTGCAATTCACGTGAAGGAAGCTTAAAAGGCTATTAACTTGGTCTCTAAACAAGCCTCCAAAGACCATGGCGTCCATGAAAGAGAAAAAACAAAACAAAACAAAAAGACAGTTAAATAGAAATAGTTTCAAAACATATAATAGAGAACTGAAAGGCAGAAATATAAAATATTTGAATGAAAACTTATTCTGTAATATTGATCATTTGAATCATGAAATAATGATGCAAAATGAAATTTGAGCTCCTCACAAAATGACAGTGGGATCCTTATGCGTCATGCCTGTTACAGATAAATTTTATATTAGGCACCAATTTAGTCAGCTTAAGCCTAAAGTCTCCTCGTTAATTGTTATCCAGTCGATGTCTTTTCTTCAATAAGAAATCATTTACAGAACTAAAGCCACATTCAGCTAAATATGAAAATGGAAATGGAAACAACAAATTGATGTTAATAAATGTTAATAACTCGTTCTTGAATTGCCCCCTTATTCTGCTGGTGTAGTAAGTCGAAGGGTGCACATCCTAAGCATGCCCCACCAGTGGGGCATGCGCTACATGTTGGGAATCCTTGATCTAAAACTTTGTTGCCCACATGTTCAGTCCATGGCGTCCTCAGCAACTTTTTGTAAAACCACATTTCTTTTGCTTCAAGTCTCTTCTTCATCTTTGAGGAACACATCCAAGTGATTTCTAATTCTTTTTCTTGACTGGTTTTTGCCATCCCTAGCTATAGAGGGTCGAGTCTACTCGGCCATTAACCCCTTACCCATGGAGAAGCAATGCATTCATACATTTCTCTAAAATCGGACATAATTCGAACTTGGCATGCTGATCTTCAGCAGCTTCCTGCCACAGATGACTTGACAGGTAGCGTCTTCATACAACTATCGGATGATGGTGACAAACTTTCATGGAAAGCTGGAGTACTGCATCATTCTCTACATGATGTCTCTGTCGACACCTATGAAAAGCTTTCTGAAAGTCAATGAAGACTGAGTACACAGGGGTCTGCCATTCCAGGGACTGTTCCATGATGATGCACATTTTGGCGATATGGTCTGTGTATGATCTCTCTTGCCAAAAGACTGCCTGTTCTTTCCGATGTGTCTTGTCCAATGCCGTCTTCAGTCTCTCTCGGATGATTTTTGTCAGTACTTTACCTGGGATGCACAACAACATAATGTCTCTCCAGTTGTTGCAGGATGACACCGCCCCTTTCTTTGGCAACTTCACAAGGTGGCCTTTCTTTCATTGTCCAGGCACTGTTTCTTTCTTCAATATCTGACATATATAAAATTCCACCCTCGGCTTTTGAACAGGAGTAAAGGTTTAACCCTTGTTCCCTGTTGAGGATTAGGTTTCTGGTTGTTTCTAAAGTCTAATTCGAGTCTACACTCCTGATGTTTGCACCTGAAATTTTATTGATTAATTATTTATGAGGTTCCATGTTAATATTATTATTTCTAATGATGTCTGTTGTATACGCATATCCATCGTGGATCCCAACCAGAGACCTAAGGTAAAAAATGGCTTCATGACATTTTACACTGGCCATTTTTTTTTTTTTTTTTTTTTGTAAAAAAACAAAAGAAAACTTAGATCACACACTGTCCTGGGCAAGACGGTAGACTGTATCCAGAGCCCTGGGCAAGACGGTAGACTGTATCCAGAGCCCTGGGCAAGACGGTAGACTGCATCCAGAGCCCTGGGCAAGACGGTAGACTACATCCAACAGCAAGGTCTCCAATCAGGACGTTTTGAGGAGCGTGGAATCAACTCTTAATTGCTGGTGTTCCCAGGTCCACCCTGACCTGGGGTGGTAGCACCCGTTAGGGTCCCAACTATGGGCAAATAGTTAACCCCCAAACTGGAGTCGAAACGCTATGTTTTGATAGGTTTTAATACTAGCAATATGTTTTTGTAAAAAATTATTATCAGCAAAACATTTATGAAGGAAAAAATATTACCAGCAATAAAAATTTTGTTGGCCTTAACCCATTGAAGTTGATATGTCGTAGAACATAACAAACCAAACCTAAGATCACATGTTTTACATCGCTAAAGCTCTTTGTTAAGTGTGATCTGTACTTGTGAGTACAATTTTAAAAATTATTATTATTATTATTATTATTCCTTCCCATTCAAGTCTACTTCTTGTGATTGGACTTTTAATTCTATTTTTAATTTTTGACATTTAAAAAAATATTTGTCCACGGATAGCTGCATTTATTGCATTTGCATTCGTAATGATCATTTTGGTAACGGACAAATCTGTTAAAGCGTCTCTTCAAATAAGTGCTGGAAAAAAAAATCATGCTTGTGACCAGAATGAATTAGTTTTCTACTCAATCTTTAGCTGATAGGCATTATTGCAACTTGTACAAGTAAAAGCGATAGGTTCCTAAGCTCGATAACAAATATATATATATTCTAAGACATTTTTATGTTTATACGATCTTTTTATAGATACAAATATTTAAGTAAATGCTCTGTTTATAATAAACAGTATTAACGACATTTACCGGCCTGAATGTCCGAGAAATTTCATAGGCAGGTAAATGTTGTTTAATACTGTTTATTATAAACAGAGCATTTACTTAAATATTTGTATCGATAAAAAAAAAACGTATAAACATAAAAATGTCTATTTCATAATATATATATATATATAGCTGGCCACTCGTATTCGAGGATACCCGTCTGCTAGGGTGGCTAGCCAATCCCTATTGCAGACACTTGCTCAGGCATATTTTGTGTTTGTTCAACACCCACAGAGCCAACCTGTGATTTATACTGCAACTATACTGAGCAGACCTTAGTTACAGTTTCTGGGAGAGAGCGTGTTATCTAGAATGATCAACAATCTGGACAACATCAGCACACTCAAACCCTCTGTCACGATGACTTGTGATTTTGTGCTAGCACAGTTATCAACAGCCCCAAAGTGTTTTGTCTACCCAATTTCATTCAGAAGGCTTGGTTCAACCTGTGGTATAGTTTTTTGGCACTTTACAAAAGTGCTGCATGCTGTGATCGTCCCTCATCTAGATGGATAACATCAAGAAGTTTTCTTCCTGACAAATCAACTGTGGTGAGATTTGAACTTGGGTCTCCTGGTCAGAAAGAGAACGTTCTAACCACTTGGTCATGCACATTATAATATATATATAAATAAATAATGGACATTAAGAAAACTGTAGTTTTAGGTGATGTGTTTTGTCCAATGTGGACGTCTTCAAGGCAAAAAAATGAAATAATTTTGTTGAAACAATATCTTTAAACAACTAACAAAATGTTGTTAGCAACGGGAAGAATTTAAAAATGTGAATAACATTATTTTTTATTTACATTGTTTGGGCTGTTATCCCCATCTTTGTTGTCATATTCACAATGTTTCGGCTGTTGTATACTCTGAGCTTCAGGTAATTGGAATTCTGAACCAAAACCTTTACTTGACCAAAGACGCATAGCCCAGTGGATAAAAGCATTGATTGAAGTAATCCAGTCACTTGAGCCAAAGAGTTGTGTGTTCAATACCTGGTTACAGCAGCGGTGATAAAAAAACAAAACTCAAAAAACTTATGTATTTTAGGATATCCAAACATGTTAAAAATCACTACATAATGGCATTTATGTTTCAACACCATAAATGTGACTCCTCAGGTGATGTTAAACTACTGGCGACATATTTATGTTGTTGAAATATAATTCCGATTTGGTATCTGTCTATGTTTCTGAGATGTGGTATTATGTACACTATTTACATTATTCGGACTATTGTCCTCATCTTTGATGCCATATTTATCACAACGTTTTGGCCTTTCAGTATCTGTCTATATTTTTGAGATGAGGTATTATGCACACTATTTACATTGTTCGGACTATTGTCCTCATCTTTGTTGCCATATTTATCACAACGTTTTGGCCATGGTTGGAATGTCAAACCGAACCCTTTATTTCGCTCACTGGGATAGACTGTTCTAGTTCCACGTGCCATGTCTAAGAGATATCAGTTATCTCCTGTTAATTCACCTCTCTAAGTTCTCCACAGCCTTAATAAGGTATTGAACTCACACTGTCACTGGATCTAACCAACGTTTTTCATGTTGTGTTACAGCATAATTGTCGATCTCACAAAGTATAATATCTAAAAACCACTAAAGTAATTGAAATAAGATGTTTAGCCATCTTGATACCATTTTGAATTATTTAGTTAGAACAGGTAAAAATCATTTTGTGTTCACAACACTGTCTTCCCTACTGAGCAATGGTGAGAGGAAAAAGATCATTCAGGCCTTCAGTAATCGTATCAACATTCATACTCTAGCTTCCATCTTCAAAGTCCATTCAAGAACAATAAAGAGAATGGTGAATAAGTTTAAAAAAAGAGAAAAGAGTAGAGAAGAAAACTGGATCAGGAGGTCACAACAGCAAGAGGTTTCATCATTTCAACTTCGATCAATTAGAAAAGATCCAACTCAATCTCGCGTTTGGCATGTGAGTGAGGAATTTCACCCATGACAGTTCAATGAGCAGTGAAAAAAATTACTTGAAAATGAAATTGTATATGAAACCAGTGAGGTACCTTGTTACTCCTGGACAGAAAGTTAGGTGGTTAAAAAGGGCCAACATCATCTTGAATAAGTTGGAAAATGATCCTATATATATATATATATATATATATATATATATATATATATATATATATATATATATTTGAACTTTCAATCATTCATGAGCTTCCTTAGCTATGATTAATTAATGAAGAACATGTGATTTTCGTTTATGATTGATTTCATCACAATTCTTCTCTTAAGCTTGGAGAGCAATTATGCATTATTGTCCTATTGTGGTATAAAAATGTATTCCAGTAAGATATCTTTAATCTTTTCTAAGATACAAGATTTCAAAACTTAATCTAACAATTTGTACAATTTTGCTGTTACATTATTTGGACAAATTTGCTGTTACACCTTGTGTGTGTGTGTGTGTATATATATATATATAATCAGTTGCATGGATATTAGTCCATAAGTCTGGGTTTCATGCTTTTGTGATCATCAGATAAACTGGTTTATATTATTTACATTGTTCGGACTATTGTCCTCCTCTTTGTCGCCATGTTTATTACAATGCTCTGGCTTTCTTCAGGTGTTTGGAATGTCAAACTGAATCTTTTATTTTGCTCACTGGGGTAGATTGTTCTAGTTCTATGTGCCATGTTTAATGGATGTCAGTTATCAGTTATCTCCTATTAATTTCCCTCTGAAAGTTCTCCACTGCCTTAGCTCATACTCTTTGGGTCCTGTCACGGGATCTAACCAACGCCTTTAGCCACTGTGCCATGTGTCCTTGAGGACATCTGTGTATGAATTTCGGGGTATTATAAACCTAATGTCTTCAGCAACCATTTTTTGCTGTATCATTTTCACCAGAGCTCATATTGCAACTTTGTTGTTATTCGTTGCTTTTCTCTGGCACTCCTTATTACTGGTTCCCATATTGTATTCATTTCTATGCTTGGTCGGCTCAGGAGATTTTTGTGGCCTCGCATATGTGCTGATTCCTTAAGTTTACAAATTTCCCAATGGTGTTCTTTGTCTACGATCTCAACCTGATCCCACAGAGGGCAGTGATTTCCCTTCTCTCTCCATATGTGGTCAGCCACGCCTGATTTTTCCACTTCCCCTCGTGTGGTGGGGGAAATTTTCCTCTGTGTTTGTTTGAAGATGACACTCACATACATAGACACACATACATACTGGCATATGCATTTTAGTTCTATATAAATAATCTGAGCTTAGCTCTATCACAGATATTGATCACTTTCTACAAAGTACCATGCATATAACACATACATATACATACATACATATATATATATATATATATATATATATATATATATATATATATATATATATACTTTTATTTTATTTTTTCACATGTGTATTGAGCACTTTTTCCTGGTCTGATTCAAATCTGACCATTAACCTTTTATTTATTTATATATATATATATATATATATATATATATATATATATATATATATATATATATATTCTATGCATAGTACTTAGTGGAAAGTGCCAGTTTGTCTGATGATCACAAAAAAACTGGGGTTGCAGACTAATATCCATGCAACTGAATATGTATATATATATATATATATATATATATATATATATATATATATATATATATTAAAACATTATTTTCTTTGCTAAATAGCTATGTCAATTTCTCAATGATTTTCCTGGGGCAGGAGATTTGCCTTACAGTTTTATTTTTTATCAAAAACAAATGCAAAAAATAATTTTTAATAGTTGCCTGATTATTTCTGAACTCCTAATCGATTGATTTCAATTTCTTCTCCTTTTTAAGTTGATCAATATTTTATATTGATTTTTTTTATCAGTTTGTCGTTTTTGGCAAGGAGAACGACCTTTTGCTCTTGTTTACCCAGATTTGAAAGTCACTCGAGGAAAATGCATTTGAATAATACTTTGCAAGGTGTACAATGGTATCCTGATTGGAATTCTCCCAGCATCCTCAGTGTTCAGGATGATTCTATGCGTAATATCAGTGAAGTCATTCCCTCCATGCTGAAGGATTTCAGCAAAGATGCCATTTTGAACAACCTTCTTCATGTTCAACTTTGCTGATTGATAAATTTACTTCCTCCAATCCATTTATAGATATCTTGACGCATCTTTGCTGAATGCTTTTTCACCCCTTTCTCAGCATAGACGTGTATATACATTTTACTGAAAGCGTCTTTTTCAGATATGGACAAATAGACACGTCCAGAACATAATGTTCAAAAATTGGTTCTGGATTTGTTTATGCATTGATATTGATTCTTTTGATGACTTTGTGAGCTCGTAATGAGACCAATTATCAACTCTTATGTCTGCTAGAGGGTGTTAGCCAATGTTCTGGTGCATCAAGGTGCCGCAGTTTTAAAGCTACAACAATAAAAACGAATAAGAAAAAAAATTGTCTGACGATGATCTTTTTTTCTCAAAATAATTGTCGGAAGGGGTTAAGCATTAATTAAAAAAACAAAAAACTCTTTCATTGGCTTCATCACTTATCCTAGAATTGAATTTTCGTTACTGATTAGCATATATGGGTAGGTTGCAGTGCGGAGAAAGCAAGGAGAAACAGGCTGTCACTCGTTGCTTCTTGGCTTCTGACCATGTGTGGGGTACCCACTTGGTCAACTTTTACGCCTTCCCTATGCAGTGCAGTTGAAGTCTGTTTCATCAGAAACCTGGAAACGTTTGGTAAGCTCATCACCAGTTTCATTGGTGTCCTCTTATATAGCTGCCTTCAAGACGTTATCATCCAGGACCTGTGGTTGGGGCCAATGCGAGGTTCATCACAGAGGTTCACATCTTCCAATCTGAACTTCTGGAACCAGTACTGTATGTGTGTATGTGTGTGTGTGTATATATATATATATATATATATATATATATATATTTGTGTATTTAGGCAGCAATCCTTCTTTCAAGCATATTTCATTAAAAACGACTGACAAGGTGCTTTTATTTAGTTTTTTATATAATTTCTCGTGCGATCTAATAAAGTTTTTCTTTTCAGAGGATAAATTATACAAAAATTGTCCGAATGTTCTTTTCCGAGCGCTTTCGGCTATACTTTTAGCCATTATCAAGGATTATATTTCAACTGTTAGAATTAGAAATAGTTTGTGTGTGTTTTATAAAGTGATTCATTTTTTTGTTTCAAAACACGGTCAAGATATTATGTCCATGTTCAAAGTTAATATTATTAAGGGTTGGTTTGTTTAATTTTATAAGTAAGGCTTCCATTATTTTTAGCCTTTTTTTGCAAGTGGATGATGCTATTATATTAGTGTTGTCGACAAATATATTCCGAATAGTATTCGGTAGGTCTCCATGAATATTTAAATGAGATCTAATTGAGCTATTCTCAGAAAGGTGTAGGGTTAATCTGCGTGTTAAACGATTTGTAGTGTGGCCTATATAATTATTTACGAAAGTTGATTCTTGAGGAATACAATTCCTTAATGGACATTTGAATTCGTAAATAATATTTGCTCTATTTAATTTTGTTGTAGGAGGTGAATTATTATTTTTAACTATAAGGTTACAAGTTTTAAATTTTTTATAATAAATAATTAATCTAATTTTTTTGCTATTATCAACTGGTGCTATGTATTTTTTTATAATGTTATTCATTCGGCATTCATCCTGTTATATATATATATAATGTATATGTTAAACTAAATTGCCAGTGAGTAGTGACCGATCACGACTACCAGTTTTATGCTTTCTCATGTGGTTATGAGGCAGTCATTCTGATGATTGCATGACAACTGGATCGCCTGTTGGTCGGTCACTGTTCATTGGGGAAAAAAAAAAATTAAAAAATTAATAAAATTTTTCTTGAAACATGTTTAAAAGATTGCTTGCAGCCCGAATATACATAAATTTTATATTGCCATCGACAGACAGAATGTTTTGCTGTATCACAGCTCATCAGTGTGGCTAGACATCCGATCGCATCAAGCTGGGATCGAAACCCTACTGATTTGGCATTCATCCTGTTATATATATATAATGTATATGTTAAACTAAATTGCCAGTGAGTAGTGACCGATCACGACTACCAGTTTTATGCTTTCTCATGTGGTTATGAGGCAGTCATTCTGATGATTGCATGACAACTGGATCGCCTGTTGGTCGGTCACTGTTCATTGGGAAAAAAAAAAAATTAAAAAATTAATAAAATTTTTCTTGAAACATGTTTAAAAGATTGCTTGCAGCCCGAATATACATAAATTTTATATTGTCATCGACAGACAGAATGTTTTGCTGTATCACAGCTCATCAGTGTGGCTAGACATCCGATCGCATCAAGCTGGGATCGAAACCCGACTGATTTGGTAAGAGTCGGATATTTCCCCGCTAAGCCATCGGTGCATGGTTGAAAGAAAGGCGAATTTTTACGTACTTATTCTGCGAATAAACATGCCAATGACCGCCAGAAGAGCCTTGTAATATTAGTAGTAATTGTCCTTCGTTACAAATTCACGCTTATCTTCCAAGAGTGCACAACAGAATTTAAGTTTTTCGGGTGCGTATATCTGCTTTATTTCTTATCCAAGAATTGAATTTCTTCTTTGCTCGTTGCTTTTTTTCTGATGATGGCGCTGATGACTAAGAAGACCAATTCTTGCATGGAGGAACCGATGGCGTTGTCTGCATGGTAATATTGGTGAAGGACGAGATCGATTTTGTCGAGCCTTATTCTCTCTTGTCGTTTGACTTCTTCGTTTCTCTTCTGGTGGCTTCAAAGTTTTTGATTCCAATGGTGAAGGAATATCACCAGTTGGTACGATCTCGTGCATGTGTTTCATATGATTTAAGCTCAACTCCAGCGGCTTTTAGTATTGTTTTGAATTAGTCCTTCTATCTTTGAACTGGGCAACCCTGTGATCTTTTCACTGAATAAGACTTTATATAGAAACCTTGACTCTTCCGTTATTGATACATATTCATACCATCGAAGATTTATTTATTATTTGTTTGTTAGTGGCATATCAACTCCTTCATGGGTCATTGAATGATGAAATTTAATTTTCTTGGGAGTGTTGAAGTAATAAAAATATGATAAATGTTGTTCTGCTTTCACAATTGGATACATGGTAGATGATACTTAGCTTTTGTGCATATTCATGTTTGTGCAGAGATATTTACTAGAAGTGGTGATATGTACGTTTTCACGTTGTAGTTTTGGTGAAGTTAGATCTTAGAATAGTTTGAACACGGAGAGCCGAGTTCGATTTCAAGTCAGGTTTGTTAGATTCAATTACACACAAATACCCTTGGGAAAAATGTGAATCCATCTCTTCTTCCCCCAGCTCTAGGTTGAATAGCAGGACAGACTGGATTCTTTAACCTTGGTTGGCAACCAGTCTATTGCAGAAAGAAATGGCAATCTACTGTGAGAAAATCTGCCTCGTCAGTCACGTATTGAAAGATACATGATCACACCCTAGTGTGTATCATGTATGGCACTTAACTGACTTATTTAAGAAATTGTAGGATATTATATGGATTAATGTTCTGAAAGAGTTCTTTCATGTTAGTTGTTAACGGCATATCAACACCTTTATGGGTCATTTAATGCTGAAATTTAATTTTATTGTGAGCATTATTAATTTCTTTTACAAAAACATATTGTTAGTAATTTATTTACTATGAAAATGTTTATACTTATATATTGTTTTGACCCCAGTTTAGGGTATTCTCTATTTTCCCATAGCTGGGACCCTAACAGGTGCTACCACCCCAGGTCAGGGTGGACCTGAGAAGAACGGCAATTAAAAGTTGGTTCCATGCTCCTTAAAACTTCCTGATCCGAGGCCTTGCTGCCAGATGTAGTTTGTCGTTGAACCGAGGATGGGACCATTGAAGACTGTGTTCAACGATCATTGATTCGTTGATTTGACTGAAATAAATAAAAAAAGAGAATACACCTGTATTTTCAAAAAAAGTTTTAGCAAACTTCAGATTATTCAGGGACACTTGCCTAAATATAAGCCCTGTCTCTGACCCCAGAAATGACATTGTGACATTATCTTTTGACACGCAGTCAAAAGATTGAAAAAAGAAAGAAAAGAAATAATAAGAGAACTTAAAGTGGAGAAGAAAATAATGAAAAGAAAAAATATGTATGACATTCTATGCAGGTACATATACACCCTTATGCAAATTAATTGAAACAACTGCTTTAGTCTCCTTTCACCATCCGGTGAGTTTTAGACCCACTGGAATGACAGGGTGTAATCGATTTCTATTTTTTCTGTTTTTGCGATGTATGATGAAGTTTGTTTGGCCTTGAAAAATATTGCGTCATCAGATTTTTATCATGCCCAGACACTATTGTCTCAACTGTCGATTAGTTGTCCTATGACCATTGTCTGTGATGGATGTTACTCCAAGGAAGTGTATGAAAATTTTAAAGCTGCTGCATGAACACACTGGCCATCCTTACCAGTGAACAAATCAAAGTACTATAGACTGGACTGGAAACTCTCTTGATTTAAATGCAATCGAGAACCTGTGGTCAAACTGCAAGGAATGACTTTATGGAATGGACATACGAAATGCTAACATGTGCACTGTGTCATGTTTCATTGGAAAAATGTGAAAAAAGTAAATAATAACTGAATTATTTGTTTTGTTTCAGTTAATTTGCATAAAGGTCTACACAAACATACAAGCACATACATGCATATATAATAATAAATAATAATTGGCCACTCGATATCGAGGACACCCGTTGCAATGCACAGCTAGCTAGCGCATATTGCAACATTTGCACAGGCATTTTTTGCAATTTCCCAACTGGGAAATGCCCACAGAGCCCACCTGCAGTTTATACTGTTATTGGCGTGTGAGGTCTTCCACACAGTTTCCTCTCCCAAATTCCCTCACATGGTTTTTGGTGGACCCGTGGCTATGGAACAGACACTTGCCAAAGGTGCCCTGTGCTTGGAGTCCGATAGCTGTTGAAATTAATTCCAGCCAGGATTTGAACTTGGTGCCATGTGATTCTAAAGCAACGCCTTAGACCACTCAGCCACACTGCATACAGTACCAGGTGTTCCCAAGTGGTCCCCCATCTAAGTACTGACCTGGCTCTACAATGCTTAACTTCGGTGATCGAACGGGAACCGGTGTGTTCATCGTGATTTGATCGTATGCATATATACAGATATGCACACACACACAAAAAAAAAACATGAGAAAAAAAAAACAGCCTAATACCAATAAAAGTGCATAAGTTATTTTTTAGATAAAAAATAATGAAAATGAGAAAATTCGTAGACAATTGCTGATACCTCCTGACAAGAGTGAACTGAAAAATGACAAAAAAGCTTTGGGGTGCTGAATATAACATCAATCAACTCAGTGTATTAACCATATATAATTGGAGAATAGATGCATAATGAAGTGGTAAAATGTTTTTTTGTGAGGCTTTTTGTCCTTTAGGACTTCATCGGACTACGTTTGTTTACGTTAATGCAGCTACACATGTACACGAAGGAGAGATGCTGAGAATTTTAACTTTAGAAAAAATAACTACCATCTTTTCTGGCTTATAAGATGCTGCAGCTTGGAAGATGCACCCTAATATTGAAAAGAAATTTCTTTAAAACAAAAAAAAGTAATTCTCATACAACAGCATATTCATCATGTGTTCCTCACATACTGGTACCGCATATTTACATTAATCACTTATTTGATTTTGTTTGTATGGCAATAACATACTAGTCAAGAGCAGAAAGGCACCCATCGCTGCTAGTAAACAGAGCATGTTTAAGCTTGTGGCTCGGCTCCAGGAAGGTTTATAGTCTTGGAAATACTTGTAAGAGTTAAGTACTGAGGTTACATCATATAAAAGGCTGAATTAGATAGCTAACATCATAGTGTAATGACTCAACATATAAATCCACATCCCTATCAATCAAGCCAATTAGGTGACCGTCCAAGCTTACTTGTGCCTGCGCGTTGCCTTCCATTCATCTTGGAAGACGCACACGTACTTTTCAGGGTATTTTTTATGAAAAAAAGGGCATCTTGTAAGCTAGAAAATACTGTATTTCATATTCAATGCAAAACAAAAGGCTTATAAAATATTCCGAAATAGAAAAGTGTCCCCCTCCTGGCAAACCCAAACGATCAAAAAAATATATTGTTCTGCCCATTAACTTTATCGCAGCTACAATTGAAAAGAATTTATCCGAGCTCAACATAAAATTTGTCTTAACTACATTAAAACAATAAAAAAAAACTTAATCAATATAAAACAAAACAACAAACCAAAAATTAAAGGTGAAATTTACTCTATCACCTGCAAGGATTGCCAGAAAGAATATATTGGAGAAACCTGAAGAAATTTAAATAAAATATCATATGAACACAAAAGATACATTTTAAAAAGCAACACATTAAACGCATTAGTTGCTCACCGTAACAAGTGTGACCACAATTTCAACATAAAAAATGCTACTTTAATTAAAAGAGAAAATAATTCACGAAGATGAAAATGTTTAAAAAGAGCTTTAATCGATAGTTCATCCATAGTTAATTTGTGTGCAGGTTCTTGAAAACATTTCCCCATTCCTAGCAGATCTTCTATTATCACACGGTGGGATATTTAGCAACAAAGATGGTGGAAAACAAAATTAAAAGAATCAAAATGAAATTGGCTAGATTATAGACCCAAAACACACAAAAAAAAATTTTTTTTTCTAAATTTAAAATTCTCAGCATCTCTCATTTATACATATGAAGTCACATCAATGAAAACAAAACCTGGTTTGAAGTCCCAAAGGACAAAATTCATCACACAAACACTTTTTTCACTTTCTCATACATCTTTCCTCCAAAGCTCTTCATATATAAAAATTTATATATAGTTATCCCATATATATATATACATATATATAAAAATTTATATATAGTTATCCCATATATATATATACATATACATATATATATATATATATATATATATATATATATATATATATATATATATATATATAAAAGTGGACATGGAAGTCAGCACTTAGAGGCGACAGTCTGTTTCATGCTAGTGCAATCGTCAGAGTCGCCTGACGATTGCACTAGCATGAAACAGACTGTCGCCTCTAAGTGCTGACTTCCATGTCCACTTTTATATTTACACACGCTCTATCTCTGATATTGAGCACTTTACCCCATAAATATAGCACACTTTAAGACTATATTTCTGTATATATATATATATATATATATATATATATATATATATATATATATATATATATATATACATACATACATATGGGTTGGGTATATGTAAAAATGTTTAAAAGAAAAAAGACTTACAAGTATTTATTGATTTTTTTTACCCCACTTACAATACTTACAATATTGTTTTCTTAAATGAATTACGTTTTAATAATCATTATTAATGATAAAATATTTAGATTTTTGATGATTAAATACTAAAGTCATCACCTAATTTCTTTCTTAGAGAAGTTTCTTTAGGAAATTCTAGTTGCACCCCTATATATATATATATATATATGTAAGTATACGGAAGCATCTAAGAAGATATATGAAATTACCCATGTATATCAGTACACGTGTACCTGTATAAGTGACTGCAGATGTGAAAGATCGTATGTGTATGAAATTCACATAGATGTGTTTACAATATATGATGGAGCATGATCTCTAATATTGCGTTAAAATGCCACTCCATATTAAATTATTAATACTAAATTTTAAGTAATAGAATTTACCAATGTAAGAATAGTCACTAATCAATCTCATTGTGGAGGATGGGTAGTATGTGTTAAGTGATATCAGAAGGTTTAGGTTGTTAGATCGATGTGTTCTTTACATTCATCCTCAACAATATTAAAGTTCAAAATATGGAACAAACAAAGCAAGAATAAATTGAAATAATACAAACATTTATATACAACTGAAAGGTATTTACAATAGTGTTTGCTTATGTTGCCGGATGTTCAATGTTAGAAGTAGTGTTGTATTGGTTTAAGTCAAGAAAAGTAGCGTACCCTTAACTTGGTATATTTGTATCTAAGCTCATATTAGAAGTAGATTGTAGATTGTACTTGCGTAAGTGTCATAAAGTTCTTTTCTTATTGAGTAGTGAATGTTCTGTTCACTTTGGGTAAGCAAAGTTGTTTTATGTTCGAAAGTTCTTTAACGTCTGACTGCGTTAGTCAAAGACGGGAGTTCCTTGAAGGTCACATTTTGGTAATTGTGTTGAGCGGTCGAAATTGGTTGTCGGTGTGGTTTGCTCGGGTCTGCTCTGCTCGAATCTGGATTGCTCGGCTCTGCTCTCTTTGGAATCTCTCTTGGAATGCTCCAGGTGACACGTGTTGCTCCGGTTTATATACAGTCAAAGAGGCTCCAGGAAGAATGGCGCGAAGAATAATCGTGCGCGTGGGAGCGATCTGATTGGTCGAAACTGACCAATCAGCAAGCCGGATTTACGGTGATCGACCAATGGATGCAAGAAGAGTGCATTTCCAGCGGAGGGTAGATTGACTGTCGTGGACGATTCCACATCATAAATAAAATTCAAACTGATAAAGATATCACCGTAATAATCACTTACTACTAGATGTAAACTTATATTTGAGAAAAAGTTTCTAGTGTTTTAATGTATTGTAAACTCTATATTTTTTAATCGACTATTTCACATTAAGTCCCCAAAATGTCCGTAATAAGGTTTTTTTTTTAAAAACTGTAACATATAATTAAATGGCTTAGACTGTTTAAACTGAAAAATTTACGAAATCTCAAAGTAAAGAAAAAAACAACGCCTATTCCAATGGAAGTTAATGACACTTTTTTACAACTTCTTTCTCTTTTTTTCTCTCTTTTTTTCTTTTCTTTTTTCTTTATATACTTCTTTGTCCATCCCACTTCCTAATCAAGATATAACTTCCGTTAACAGATTTAAAGTGTCAATGTCTAGATTTCAGCGAAAATTTAAATTTGGAACAATAGAAATGTTACATCTAACTCAACGCTGTCTCTCTACCCCCCTACCTGCCCCCACTTCGTGAGTTTCCTTATTATTGCCCGTCATAAATGTGTAAATTTATTTTCATTTTTTCATTTCAACATTTGGAAATAAATCTGATGATCCACTGTCCTTTAAAAGGGCTGTGGTGAAATAAGTTATTATATGGAACCTTAAAGCAATCTGTTTTTATTTAAATTATTATCTCTGATTTACATTGAGCTCTCTGGATTCTATCCTCATTGGGTCTTCCCATACGGATTACCTAGTTTTTCGTAAACTATATATATATATATATATATATATATATATATATATATATATATTTAATTTAAAGGAAAAACAGACCACTTTAAGGCTCCATTTTTTGTTTCACCGTTTGGAAGTGGAGTCTGATGAGCCAGTGTCCTTTAATAAAGGGCTTGGCGAAATAAATTATTACATGGAACCTTAAAGTGGTCTGTTTTTCCTTTAAATTATTAGCTCTGGATTTACATTAAGCTCTCAGGATTTCATCCTTTTTGGGACTACCTATACGGATTACCTAATTCTTCTTAGCCTATATATATATATACGACATTTGAATGATAACTCTAACATTTTTAGGCATTTAAAACAACATGCCTGGCCGCATACACAATTCCGGAAAATCCTCATCGAAAACACAACTATACTTAAACATGAAAACAATAAACAAAAACTAAAAATTCTTGAAGCTATATACATAAAACAGTTGAAACCTAACCTGAACAAAATAAACTATGAAATCTCTACAAATATCCTTAAATGCCTATAATTAGTAACAGAAGTCATTGGTTCATACCAACGGCTTTCCATACTCAATACTCATCGGATTCACTCTCGCGTGGTCATGTGTGATGTCATGAGCTGTTTGTGCGTTTTTCGCTTTCACCGTTTTATATGCACGTGTTTATCGTTGCTTGGAAATCATCCATGTAAACAAAAACAGACTATCATCAATTTCTTGTTCGTGTATTGCATAAATATATTGTGTAATTGTCATCTTTGATAATAGCTTATGTAAGCCGAAAGCTTACATTGGATTAAAAAATATGTATCAATATTGTGATTTTCTTTCTTCGTTTAATGATAATGTTATTAAGCTTATCAGACGATATGAAAAGAACTTACATAAAATATATAGACAACACTTATCTATATTATTTAATGAAACATGTATGAATATATATATATATGAATGAGAGAAAGAACAAATGGAGTAAAAATCCACAGTTCGTAGCATTTACTTTTAAAAAAGTGCTCAATACAAAGTAGAGCAAAATATTATTATTATTATTATATATTTTATGTTTTCATTATAAGAGATTTATAATAAAAACATTTGAAAATTGCTACATAAAAGATTTCACGTTTCAATACTATGATTGTACTTCCTCAGGCGATGGTTGGTAACGGGTGCTAAAATGATTTTGGGGGAAATTTAAAAACAAATTGTTACCTCTTTTCCGAAAGTTAAAGTGTGTTGGGGGCATAAAGTCAGAATTAAAAATAGACTTGTGGGTATTCAGACATTGGTTAATCGAGACATACCCACAAGTCTATTTTTTTCCATTAAGGAGAGAGGACAATAAAAGAACAAGAATTAAGAAGACAGAAGACGACAATTGACATTGCATTTCAATTTTTGAAGATCAAAGGCAATAAAGCCACTAGGACGCAAGTGGTTACTGAGTGTTATAGAATATGAGAAAACCTACTATTAAGGAGAGAGGACAATAAAAGAACAAGAATTAAGAAGATAGAAGATAACGATTGACATTGCATTTAAATCTCTGAAGATCAAAGGCAATAAAGCCACTAAGACGCAAGGGAGGTACTGAGTGTTAGAGAATGAGAAAATGAAAACCTTATTAAGGAGAGGGAGAACCTTAAAAGAACAGATAATGATTGACATTAGATTTTATGATCTACAAACTGCATATCTAAAAAAAAAAACATACCTTTTATTCTGACAGTATAAAATTATGTATGAAGTAACTGTAGTTGAAAGTATAAAATTCCATATAAAATCTTTCGATTTCGGCATCAAATAACCTCTAGAGGTTGATATATTGTTAAAGAAAATCAACCAACCAACCAGAACTGAAGTTGGGTGGGAGAAGACTTGGATTCATGCCTCTCCCAGGGGTATTGACATGTAAATGAATGTAATGAACTCTACTTGGATTTGAACTCTGATCTCCGGAGATGAAATCTATTACTCAGCCTCATTGTTAGAAACAGTTAAATAATTGAAAGAAAAAGGTGTTGTTTATCTTTGTCAATATTGTGGTAGGTATCTTTTTTTTTTTCTCCAATAACTGTAAATTTTTGAATCCGAGATCACATCAGCAAACAACTTTTTTCCCCCCTTTGTTTCTAAAGAAATTTAAAAGAAAGAAGAAAAGTGTTTTTCAATGGTGACCCCCTACCACAATACACTCACTCCCCGCAAAGAAGAGCTGACGAAGGCAAAGATATGGAGAAATGTCTGAGTGCATTGAGAAGACTTCTTCTCACATTATCTCTTATCAAAAGTTCTGTAAATAGTGTGGAAATACCACTGCTAATAATACCACTCTTATCAGACTACTGTACGGCAATGTATTGCAGATCGGATCGAGGGTTTGAATTCCTGTCAAGTTCATTTCATTCGTGTAGGCGAGAGGCATGAATCCAACTCTTCTCCTCCCAGCTATGGGTAAAATAGGACAGACTAGGTTCTATAGTCTGGGTTGGCAACTGGTCTAGGAGAAGGAAAACTCTGAATCCAAACCTGTAGGTAACCCTGACAAAGCACATAGTGTGAGTAACAGGAGACTGGGTTCTATAGCCTTGGGTGGCAACCAGTCTAGGAGAAGGAAAACTCTGAATCCAAACCTGTAGGTAGCCCTGGCAAAGGACATATTCTGAGTAGCAGGACAGACTGGGTTCTATAGCCTTGGGTGGCAACTGGTCTAGGAGAAATAAAACTCTGAATCTAAATCTGTATGTAGTCCTGGCAAAGCACATACTGTTAGTAGGATAGACTGGGTTCTATAGTCTTGGTTGGTATCCGGTCTAGAAGAATCCCAAACTGTAGGTAGCCCTAGTAAAGCACATAGTATACAGCTAAGGACAAGATCATTCACATTGACTTGATGATCCTGACGACGGTCAATTTCGTTTTTTTGTCATTAGTCTGGATGACGTGACATCTTTATTGAGCTTTATATGTTAGCACATTTTTGATTTGGAAAATCAAGTAATATTTAACCAAGATAATTTTCTATTACCCTTTATACTCGAGAATAGGCCATAATTTTTTTCACCAAAATTTCAATAAAAATCATGGGTGCAACCTATTCACATGACATCATAGAGAATCTGAAGTAGACCGTTGTGTATCAGTCGTTCAGGCAAATACTCTGGGCTTCAGCATAAGTAAGAGCAAGGGAGAAAATGAATTTTTCCCAACATTTCAATTTTATGCAATCACCTCTTCCAACAGTACCGGATCACACATCGAATAAAAAGTGCTCGATCTGCAATGCTCACTCCTATTTACCATTTAGTATTTGATTCGTGATGAAAGACAATCATTTTCATGTGATTTTAGGATTGAAATGATTACCGGTATCCGCATTTGCATCTAAATAGAGCAGCCCTGCACTCGATAATACCACAAAATTACAACCAATCACTTTTCATATTTATTTATATTTATAGCTTTATATGTAAGTAAAGTTTTGAAATAAGTGTGAATATTTGAAAATATTTAACAAATGTTAGTTGCTGTCATGTATCATGTGACTTTTGAAGACCTAATTTTAAGCTACTTTTAAGTGCGTTGCATCATACACAAGATATAAAATTAGCATATGTACTGCTGGCCTTGGCTATGCCGTTGACCAAACTATATATCCATTTACTGTAGTCACATTAGCTTCAAAATTAGGTCTTCAAAGGCCCCATGATATGTGAATATATATTAAAAAAGTGCCATGTAACTAACCAGATTATAAGTGGGACCTATCTGCGAATCAACCACACTTTGACAGCCCCAAACTAAGGGTGAGACTTATCTACTGGTGTGACCTACACCCTTGTGCAAATTAATTGAAACAACCTGTTTAGTTTTCCCTTCTTTCACCTATGTCAGATTTAGACCCACTGGAGTTACAAGGTGTAATCGATTTTTATTTTTTGCTCAGATTAGGTTATTTGCACTGGTGTACAGTAATATGAATCTATTTTCAGGGTGTATGATGAAATTTTTTTGGCCTGGAAAAAATATTGCGTCATCCATGACTGCATCCAATATTCATCACACCCAGACACTATTGTCTCAATTGTCGATTATTTGTCCTACAGCTATTGTCTGTGATGCATACGAAAATTGTAATGTTGCATGAACACACTGGCAAGCCTTACTAGTGAGTACTAATCAAAGTACTATAGACTGGCCCAGAAACTCTGCTGATTTAAATCCAATCGAGAATCTGTGGTCAATCTGCAAGAAAATAGTTTGCGTAATGGACATATGAAGTACTAACATACGCACTGGGTCACGTTTCATTGGGAAAATACAAGAAAATGAAATAATAATGGAATGATTCATTCTGTTTCAATAAATTTGCATAAAGGTGTTTATGATATGGCGACAAAGATGAGGACAATAGTCTGACTAATGTAAATACTGTACATAATACCTTATCTCAAAAATATAGACAGACTCTTTTATGATAATTGTTTGGGATTCTTGAAAACACATCTGTATTGTTAACTCTTACCTTGCCAAATAAATTTCAATCAAAATGGGTCTATGATTTTTTTCATTAACAATCAGAAGTTTAATTGTTTTCTTCTAAAATTTCCTTTAACCAAAATTATTAACCAAATTAATAAATTATTGATCGGTGCGATAAAAAGGGATTTTTTCCATTTTCATAATTTCATTTATTGTGGTTGTATTTGTTTTGACTAATTTCCTTTTTCTTTTTTTTCTTTATTTTCTGGAAAATATTTTTATAAGCTTGATTAAATGACACCTTCACCCGAATAAAATCTTGACTACATTGACCCTCAAATTTATTGGGGGTCAGGCTGATAGATAATGGGGGAGTAGCCAGCCTGCTCTGAAAATCACCTAACTTAATCCTGGCTTCTCAAGCACTGCACATTGGGGCCTATGGAAAGGAGAAACATGCAACTATCTCAGCCACAAAATAGTCCTGTCTTCACTTCATTTCATATTTGTTGGTAAATAAAACAATTTTTTTTTTTTTAACCTGGCTAAGATAAACACTAAAACAGACTAATACATTAAAAAGTTAGTATTTGCAGCTAAACTAGGTGGGTCGGGTTCGTCCCTGGTGCTCTGACTACATGAAATTAAGTGTGCTGCTAGGTTGGTAGATAGGTCTCACTAGCTAGCTTCAATTGTCACTTCTATTCTAACAGTTGCTTTACTCGCACTTCCCACCTGTGGAACCTCCATTCCGATTTCTTGCAACTAGCATCTTTAAAAATTGGAAAGCAACATCAATTGCCATCATCTATCTTGAACCCTGTTCATTTTTTATCCTTTCTGCATCCTCCCCATTCTCCATTTTCTCCTTGTCTTTTCACTTTCACTCTCTGTAGACCCCCCCCCCCCGCATTCCAGTGGCGTTATTGCCTTGCTTGGGGTGAAACGATTAAAAAAATAATAATAATAAAAATTATAATAATATGGAAAAAAAAAAAAAACTTGCTAAAATGGATTCAAAAACATTAAAATACAAAGAATGGTACCTCCCCCCCCAATTCTTTTTGGACTTAACTCATGATTGAGAGATTTCTGTGAGAATAGAAACCAATATTCAAGCAAAGAAAATCCCTTGGAAGCAATAACCAATTCTGCAAATAATGTCGACATTAAAACGGGAAAGATAACCAATTCTGACAATGGTTAGAGGCAAACATTGGACAAGCATTCTTTCAAAAAAAGTTTAGTATCAAAAGGACGGTTTTTCCCTTGACACCGCTATTATTTTAACTACCTTCACTCCTTGTTCCAGAGAAGGCATTCCAGAGGTATTATCAAAGGTGATAGAACCACTAGGAGAAATGAGGTGGGTTTCCAAGGGGGTTATTTTGAAGATGATTGAATAAAATTGGGCAAAACTGATTTGGGTAAAATGGATAAACATGCCGACAATAAGATGTAGTGTCAAAAGGACAGTTATTCCCTTGACACCGCTATTATTTTAACTACCTACACTCCTTGGCAATGTTTATTGTTTTAAGAAAACTGCCAAACAGTTAAAAAAAGCAATGTCATGGGGGAAAAACATTGTTTTGACACTAGCACTTATTACAGGCACGTTTGTCTATGTTTGTTGGATATAGAACTAGAATAGTCTAGCCCAGTGAGCGAAATAAAGAGTTCAGTTCGACATTCCAACTACCTGAAGAAGGCCGGAGTGTACAACGGCCAAAACGTTGTGATAAATATGGCGACAAAGATGAGGACAATAGTCCGAATAATGTAAATAGTGTACATAATACCTGATCTCAGAATATAGTCAGATACTGAAGGGCCGAAACGTTGTAATAAATATGGCAACAAAGATGAGGACAATAGTCCGAATAATGTAAATAGTGTACATAATACCTCATCTCAGAAATATAGACAGATACTGAAGGGCCGAAATGTTGTAATAAATATGGCAACAAAGATGAGGACAATAGTCCGAATAATGTAAATTGTGTACATAATACCTCATCTCAGAAATATAGACAGATACGGAAAGGCCGAAACGTTGTAATAAATATGGCAACAAAGATGAGGACAATAGTCCCAATAATGTAAATAGTGTACATAATACCTCATCTCAGGTATATAGACAGATATAGAATATCAAGGAGACTATATTAAGGGTCTAAAATTTTATATTTTTAAAAACTTTTCACGAGGTCGTATACAGCAGTGACCTTGAATTTCACATGCAAAATGATCTTTTTTAGAAATATATGTCCTTGAACACAGCTTTTTGATAATCCTAGATGCGGCTCCCACACAGTCACATGCCACATCATTGTGACGGTGTTGTCATATGTCTCTCGTTTCACTTTTGGCTGTTCAATACATTGCATTTGTTGTATCATAATGACATTTAACATGAGTGAGGAATTGAAAAATGTAACCACGATAAAGATAAAACTAAAATAAAAATATTAAAAGAAATAAAAACCGAGTCAGATATCCTGACAGTCACCCGTGGCATGGGATGTGACTACTGTTTCTTTGTTTCCTGGAAACTCTCTGCCTACGAACAGACGATGCCTTGTGTATTGGCGCCAGTATTTTTATCACACTTTGAGTAGCACTGACGTAGGACATAGTAATTGTGAGTTGAAATATTTTAGTTTCCTGAATCTGTAAATTTTTTTTTGTCACCTTTCCTTCAGTTCAAATCGCCAATATGCTGCATGACAACACTTTAAACACACTGGCGGTTCACTTTAACATATCTGGCAACAATTTAGACTTAATAAATGCCAGTATAATGGTGGTGTGGATACAAAGCAAGGCTTTGAAAGTGCTCAACAGATTGAAATATATAGAGTTAATGTAATATATTACAGAGAGGAGAACGAGAGATGGTTCACTAAGTGTGTGTGTGTATGTAATGATGTAACGATATATATAAATGAAGGATTATTACCGGTAGAAAAAAAAATGATTTTAAAAGCCAAGCTAAATTCACTGTAATTGAAAAAATAGAAATTAACAGAAAAGATAACCTTAGAAAAATTCTAGATGAACATGAAGACAAATGGATTTTGCGCCTCAAAACACTTCATCCAGACAGGCTTAAGCACAAATTTAACAACATAGAATTAATATATTACCCCATAAATCAAACCCTACTCACATTTCTCACCTACACAAGACAGACGTGCTTGTAGAGGTGTTGAGGTCCCACATTTATACACACACTCATACTAATATATACACATACACACATCACACACACTGCCAAAGAATTAAAAGGTAACATACACTTAACATACCTATCCCATTCCCAGCAAGCAATAAAACTGACCAAGGTGGGAATTCTTAAAATCGGGAATCTCCCGTCCTCCATCTTAGAAACAATTTGAAGGAGGCGATTTGGCGAACACAAGGACTGACCAAAATTAACGATAAGAAAAGAAAACTACAGATAAAGTTAATTTTTTTCAGAGACAGTCATTCACTCTCGTAGCTCACTGCTACTAACAAGCAGGGACTTTTTTTTTCTCCTGATGATAGCCATGCTGGCTGAAACTAGTCAAAGTACCTAATTGAAATAATAAAACAAAAAAATATTAATATACAACCCAGTGTGTCTGAAAATTTTGATTTTAATATTTTTTATTGTTCAAAACGCACACATATATATATATATATATATATATATATATATATATATATATATATATATATATATATATATATACACACACACAGAGAGTGAAACCTCAGTTTAATAGGTAGGGAGGGTCGTTTGTTAAAGCCATTTGTTCATTAATTTGAAGCACTTTTTCCAGACCCCAACTTCTTAATAATACTAAGTTTAGTGTGCTTTCTTTTCTCACTTCTGTTACGATTGGATCCCATATTGAAGGGTTTGACAAAAAAAAAAAATTGTATATACTGTATCAAAATCAGTATAAAATGATCAGGAGACTATGCATGTGTGTACATGACAAGGACTCAAGTAAACAACAGTGGCTATTTCCCAGAACTACCAGTCGATTGCTGTTTGCACCAGTAAACAACGGTGACCAATTCTGGAACTAACAAACTTTGTTCGCCATGTGTGGGAGTTTTGAGTTCCAGCAGGACACTACCATTTATGTGGATTTTGTTTGTTAAATCTGTTGGTTCCAGGACTGTTAATTCGAGGTTTTATTGCTTGGCACTCTCATCACTTTCCCATACATCCTAATTAAAGTCCTGACCTTATCAAGATTCCCTATTTATATTTACTGGTCAAGTATTAGGCCGTCCTGGGTAAGACGATAAACTACGTCCAGTAGAAAGGCCTCTGATCAGGAGGTTTTCAGGAGCATGGGACCACCTCTTAATTGCTGGTGTT
This sequence comes from Acanthosepion esculentum, assembly GCA_964036315.1. NCBI lineage: Eukaryota > Metazoa > Mollusca > Cephalopoda > Sepiida > Sepiidae > Acanthosepion > Acanthosepion esculentum. The sequence continues at coordinate 70,355,527 of OZ038517.1, read as the reverse complement.
CCCAGGTCCACCTGTTAGGGTCCCCACTATGGGTAAATAGTTAACCCCCAAACTGGGGTTAAAACACTATGAAAGTGTAAAAATAGGTTTTAATACCAGAAATAGTTTGTAAAAAAAAATTATTATCAGCAAAACATTTTTTAATGAAAAATATTACCAGCAATAAAAATTTTGTGATCTGTACTTGTGAGTACAATTTTAAAAAATTATTATTATTATTATTATTATTATTCCTTCCCATTCAAGTCTACTTCTTGTGATTGGACTTTTAATTCTATTTTTAATTTTTGACATTTAAAAAAATATTTGTCCACGGATAGCTGCATTTATTGCATTTGCATTCGTAATGATCATTTTGGTAACGGACAAATCTGTTAAAGCGTCTCTTCAAATAAGTGCTGGAAAAAAAATCATGTTTGTGACCAGAATGAATTAATTTTCTACTCAATTTTTAGATGATAGGCATTATTGCAACTTGTACAAGTAAAAGCGATAGGTTCCTAAGCTCGATAACAAATATATATATATTCTAAGACATTTTTAGGTTTATACGATCTTTTTATAGATACAAATATTTAAGTAAATGCTCTGTTTATAATAAACAGTATTAACGACATTTACCGGCCTGAATGTCCGAGAAATTTCATAGGCCGGTAAATGTTGTTAATACTGTTTATTATAAACAGAGCATTTACTTAAATATTTGTATCGATAATTTGGTGACAATAACTAAGCAGTACTAAATGGACGACTGAACAAATGTGATCCACTTATTAAATAAAGGGTTCAGTTTGAAATTCGTTGAAGGTTACCCAGTTTGATAGTCACCTGATCAAGGTCAGAGGTCACAATGGCTGAAACATGATAACAAAAAAAAAATGAGGACAATAGTCCACATGTAAATAATATTTAATACAGAAATTATCAACATTCATCATTACACAGTTTGTTTGCAGTGCCTAATCTGAGTTAGAGTACCAGTGATCTTTGGAGCACTGGGGTGTTGTACAAAAAAACATGGAAATATCTCGCAGATATTGGATTGTGATTTGGAAACCATACCTGCGCAGAACAGGAACAATTCAGAAAGTATTCGATGCAGCTGGTTGGTAAAAAGAAGCAGTGATCGATTGTGGCATGGCAACCGCTGGCGTTAAGTCACTCTTAAGTAATAATCAATCGGACCATACTTGTTAACCATTACCTTAATTGGAAGTGCTCTCTGTTGCAAATAAAATTATCAGCAAGCATTCTCATGAAAATAGGTTGTACACAAGTAACAAACCAACAATCTTCTGGATAGATACACCCTTGTGTAAATTAATTGAAACAACTGCTTTAGTTTCCTTTTATTCACCCTTCAGTCAGATTTAGACCCACTAAAGTGACAGTGTGTAATCAATTTCTATTTTTTCCTCAGATTACGTCATTTGCAGTGATGTGCAGCAATATGAATCTATTTTTGGGTTGCATGGTGAAATTTTTTTGGCATTGAAAAATATTGCGTCATCTGTGATTGCATCAGATTTTCATCATGCCCAGACACTATTGTCTCGACTGTCGATTAGTTGTCCTATGGCTATTGTCTGTCATGGACGTTACTCTAAGGCAGCGTACGGAAATTGTAATGCTGAATGAACATACTGGCAAAACTTACCAGTGTGCAAACCAAAGTACTATAGACTGGTCCGAAAACACTCCTGATTAAATCCAATTGAGAATCTGTTGTCAACCTCAAAGGAACGACTTTGAAGTACTAACATATGTACCGAGTCATGTTTCATTGGAAAAATATGAAAAAAAAGTAAATAATAATGGAATTATTTGTTTTGTGTCATTTAATTTGTACAAGGGTGTAAGGTGTGTCTGGTGTGGTGGGAGAGAGTTTTTTTTTTTTTTTTTTTTTTTTTTTCCTAGTTCATTCCCCAGGGCCAAAGTAATGCTTATGACCGGATGGGTAGGGTCCTCTTGGTGAATTAGTAATTTTGAAAACTGTGACTCATTAGAACAGGTGGCTACGACTGGCATATTTGAATAGCAGTGGTCGTGTTAACTAATTTGCATGCCTTGGATATTTGGGACAACTACAAGAAATGAACAGCAAATGTGGGCAGGTTGTTGTTACACCAGTTTTGCTGATGTTGTCCATGAACAAGGCAGGAGACATTATGAGTGGGGTGTGACTAACTTGACTGTTATGGACAATTTTAACAAAAACATGGGAACAAATGTAGTGAAAATTGGAACGAAAATAATCATCCACCTGATCGCATACGGCAGCGTGTATGTTCCGCGTGCAAGGTTTATTGTTTTTCGACTGGAAAAAACATGGCTGCCCCCAGCAAGCTTATATTGCGAATGGTCACGTATCCTCTTGCGGGCGGTCGCGTAAAACCGCGTAAAGTGAATTCACGCATTCAAATGAAGGAAGGTTGAAAAGGACATAAAAACGCCGAACGCTCGTCACTGGGGGAGAGACAAAAAAAAAAGGGTCTCTTTTTCAACCTGGGAGGAAAATCATGTAAAGGAGAAAGCAGGGGCGCAGGAAGAGATTATTGAGAACAAATTGAGGAAGTTTATCAGTCGTTGCGATTTTACACCAGGCGCACCAAGAGAATAGTGTGTTTGTTCAGGAAGTTTGTCAGTCGTCGCGGATTTGCATAACAATGTTTAAAGCATTCCATAGGCAATGGATTTGGACGTTTTTTGTTCTCATGCTTTTATGCCTCTTTTCTCTTCGGGGAATTCAGAACGAGCACTGTCTTTTGCTTGTGTTTTAAAAATCCTTATCACAATGGAATGTAGATTTTATCATGGTTACAATAACTTTCTCTTTGCAATTTACCCTTGGAAGGGATTATTGAGAACAAATTGAGGAAGTTTATCAGTCGTTGCGATTTTACACCAGGCGCACCAAGAGAATAGTGTGTTTGTTCAGGAAGTTTGTCAGTCGTCGCGGATTTGCATCCGGTTCAACAAAAATAAAGAAAAAATAGTTTTTTACATTTTGTCATAACTATGTAATTCTTAAAAGATTATTTATTTTTGATCAATTCACACTAAGAAGGCAATAATGTCACTAAGACGCAACAAGCTAATAGGAGGGAAAGAGCATGAGAAGACTTTAGAAGGAACTGGAAACCTAATCCTAAACAGAAAACAAGGGATAAACCTCTATTCTAGACTGGAGAGGAGTGTGAACTGGACGATCCCCCAAGAAGACTGTCTGAATGACCCTTCTTGGGAAAAGAACCCATTCTTTTTCCATTAAAAACCTGATCCTTGGGAGACAAGAAAGCATTATTATGTGTTTTTCTGAAACTCTCTAATCTGATTGCAAGAGCTCATTTCTTTGTCTGTCTGTCCAAAATATCCCCCTCGGGCAACAAGAGTTCATTTTCACATCTACCTGTCCAAAACACACCCCTCAGACAGCAAGAGCTCATTTTCTCATTTGCCTGTCCAAAACGCACCCCTCGGACAGCAAGAGCTCATTTTCTCATTTGCCTGTCCAAAACACACTCCTCGGACAGTAAGAGCTCCCTTTCTCATTTGCCTGTCCAAAACGCACCTCTCGGACAGCAAGAGCTCATTTTCTCATTTGCCTGTCCAAAACGCACCCCTCGGACAGCAAGAGCTCATTTTCTCATTTGCCTGTCCAAAACGCACCCCTCAGACAGCTCTTCGGACAGCAAGAGCTCATTTTTCCGTATGCCTGTCCGAAAATATGCTCCTCGGATGACAAAAACCAATTTCCTTTTATTCGTCTTTGATCATATCTTGGACATAGTTTGTTCCTAATATTAATTGGCGACCTTTCCAATGTCATCTGTTCTTGACTCTGTATGTATATTGATGACACAACTATCTCTATCTTAATAGGTTGAATAAGATCATATTTGCAGCTGGTTTTGAAAATAACGTTCAGTTTGTTGTTAACTGGGGCAAGAAATGGCTTGTTAATTTTAATATCTGAGAGATGAAATCTTTCTCCTTTTTAATTGTATTGTATTTTTTTCTTCTTTTGCCTTTCATCAGCACGGCTGATGTTAAACCTCCAGGAGAGTAAGTTTTTGCGTCTTTTTGGTCTAATATTTTCCACTAACATAAAGTGGAAGGCTCATCTCATATTGAATCAATTTCTAGGTCTCGGAAAGTTGGTTCACTGTGTTGTGCTAGACATTTTAACTCACCATGTGTTGAATAATATTGTTGCCGCATCTGGTTTGGTGCTTCTGCTATGCATCTAGAGATTCTTGCGAAATCCAAAGTATCTGCAACTTTAACAGTCTTGACGTGGCATCTTGGCTTCAGTCACTTTCACAATGGTTTCTTCTCTTCCATTTCTTGTGGAACTCTCTTCTAGTTTCTTTCTTGTCACCTTGAATCCTTTTTTTCAATTTAATGTCCTCTCTCTCCCCTCAAAGTTTTCACCGTTTTCTTCACTTTCAGTAACTCCCCACCCCATCTGCCTTAGTGGCTTTGTTACCTTGTTTTGGCAGAAACATTATCAAAGGAAATTCAATTTGCAATCTCAAATTGGTGTGTAATGAATGGAAAGAACTCATTGGGGTTGGAATTTGATTTATTTTGACAAAAGTATCAAGTAGCTGTATAGTGATCGCCTGCCTATTTGCGTCTCAACATTTGTGGCTTCACACATTTGCGGATTTTTCTTTAGAACATACGTACTTGTTATCTGTGGAAAATGTGCAAATTATTCGCTGAGAACTCCTTCGATTCACATATTTTTTCGGTAGAACATATTTCAAATATTCTGGTATTATTTTCCTGTTCTTTAAGTGACTTAAAACATATAACTGTCCATTTTTATTGTAAAAACTAGAAGAATTGTACGTCTTCATTGTGAGAAAAACAAACACAAAGCATGCATAGTGCTTGGGCTTTGTTCTTTGTTAGGGGCTGCAGCTGGGGTCATAAAAATGGCTTATGCTAAGTCTGGGGGCATCATCACAGTTCTGTTTTTAGAAAATGTTTTAAACTTTATATTTCATGTCTTGTTACACATATTTTATACAATATCTTCAATGGTTGTATCGATCTATACGTAATTAGAAAGTAAAAACAGTTATTGTACGTATGAAAGAAAATTTATGCTACGTGTATGGTCATCAATACTATTTTTAAGTATCTGTCTATATTTCTGAGATGAGGTATTATGTACACTATTTACATTATTCGGACTATTGTCCTCATCTTTGTCGCCATATTTATTACAACGTTTCTGCCTTTCAGTATCTGTCTATATTTCTGAGATGAGGTATTATGTAGACTATTTACATTATTCGGACTATTGTCCTCATCTTTGTCGCCATATTTATTACAATGTTTCTGCCTTTCAGTATCTGTCTATATTTCTGAGATGAGGTATTATGTACACTATTTACATTATTCGGACTATTGTCCTCATCTTTGTCACCATATTTATTACATTTTGTATTGTATACTCTGGCCTTCTTCAGGTGGTTGGAATGTTGAACTGAACCCTTTATTTCGCTCACTGGGGTAGACTGTTCTAGTTCCATGTGCCATGATTTTAATGGATGTCAGTTATCTCCTGTTAATTCCCCTCTGCAAGTTCTCCACTGCCTTAACCGGGTATTGAACTCAAACTCTTTGGGTCCTGTCACTGGATCTAACTAATGCCTTTATCCACTGTGCCATGTGTACTTGGAACTAGAATGGTCTACCCCAGTGAGTGAAATAAAGGGTTCAGTTTTACATTCCAACTACCTGAAGAAGGCCGAGTGGCTGAAACGTAATAAATATGGCGACAAAGATGAGGACAATAGTCTGAATAATGTAAATAGAATTCTATTTTTCATAAATGTTTGGAAAGGGTCTGAAATGTTTCTAAAGTGTTTAGGATGGAAGTTTAAGGCATATTTAATAATCAAAATGGGTACTTATGAGCACTTTTAGGCGGGGTTACAAGTATTCGAGGATTATAATTATTTATGGCTGGTTCCCTAACCCCCGCGAATACGAGGGACTCACTGTATATGAGCAGATAGCATAGGAATTATTGGTGCTGAAAATTGAATTAGCATACTGAGTTCAAATTCCGACCAAGTTTGTTGCATTCACTTGCACAATACCTTTGGATTGGAAAAGGTTTGAATTTGTCTTTTCTTTTCCCTAACTTGACAAACGGAGCTCTCGAGTTTTGGTCAGAAAATAGTTGAGATGAATAACTCTGAATTCCAAACTGGTTGGGCCTGGTTCTTGTAACTATGGAAGCCAGAGGAGAATGGCTTGGAGGTTAGGGGTCAAATAAGTGATGAAATCTCTTGTTTTCAGGGAAGACTGGCATTGTAAGTGAATTTTCCTATTCCAGAATTCTCTAGAATTACTAAGCAAGATTATCTTTTTTTTTTTTTTTTTTTTTTTTTTTAGTCAATTCACCCCAAAGAAGGCAATAAAGTCACTAAGATGTGAGGTGGGGTGTTACTGAATGTGAGAGAATATGAGACAAAAAACACATTAAAGAGAGTGAACAGTAAAAGGACAATAATTAAGAAGACAGAAGATAACAATTAACATTGCATTTAAATTTTTGAAGATCAAAGGCAATAAAGCCACTAGGACGTAGGACGCAAGGGGTTACTGAGCATTATAGAATATGAGAAAAGCTACTCTTAAGAAGAGAGGACAATAAAAGAACAAGAAGATAGAAGATAATGATTGACATTGCATTTAAATTTTTGAAGATCAAATTTGA
>OZ038517.1:70341285-70343785 GCA_964036315.1 Acanthosepion esculentum | reverse complement strand
GGATTCGCACATCCTTCCAATTAATAAATCAATGCATAGCGTTTTTCAACCAGTGTGTTGTATTCCTGCCGACAATAAAAAGTGCTTTGTGATCCATTTGAAGAGTATTTAAGCAAAGTCCCTAGATGGACAAGAGCAGTAAGGAGATAGATAGCAACATACAACCCCTGTTCACAAGGGAGATTAAAAGAGATTTCCTTATTCATTCACCCGTCTTCCTCATCAAGCTACATGACACTTACACTTTCCTCCTCATTTTCTCTCTTGCTTCTCTTTTTCACACATTCATGCAAAGAAAGCATTTTTTTTTTCATCTTAACATTGAACTTAAATATTCATACATGCTGAGAAAAATTTAGTTGTAAAAAAAAAAAAAAGGAAAATGAAAATATTTTATATTTAAAAACCTTTTTTTTTCCTTTGTCTTTGTTGTGGGTTGATTGAGACCTGCAACATGTTTGTGAAAATGTGGACAAACTACAACCCAATATTTATTATTTACTGTATTATAAAGAAATAAATGTGAAAACAAATTGTTTTATTTATAAAAACTAGAAAGACCCATGAATATTTCACGGTTTTCTGCATTTTAATCTTCTGATAAATCTTACTTGCATTATTTCCATTATTCAAACTGTTATCCTCTTCTTCATTGCCATATTTACAACGTTTCACCTGTTCTATTCTTCAGCCTTCTTCAGGTGATTGGAATTTCAAACTGAACCCTTTATCTCATCCACCGGGGTAGATTATTCTTGTTCCATGTGCCATGCCTCTTCTGGATTGCTGGTTCCTCAAGTTTTCATATTTTCCAGGAATCGGCTAGACCACAAATTTCCTGAGTCGACCAAGTATAGATATAAATACAATAGTAAATAAGGAGTGCTGGAGAAAAGCAATGATTAGCAATAAAAAATTGCAATATAAGTTCTGGTAAAAAATGCAATAATAATAATAACAGAAAAAAAATGAGCACTGGTAAAAAAAAAGGGTTACTGAGACATTAGATTTATAAGACCCAAAAATTCATACAGATGTTCTCAAGTAGACATGGCTTTATTCAATAGCAATCCCTCATCTCAGAGATATAGACAGATATTGATAAATTTTAATTCATAATTAGTAGCCATCTAAATTGTTCAGATCGTGCAGCAAAATGTTTATAAAAAACGGAAAGGCATAAGAATTGGTTGGAAATAAATAAATCAAGAACTTTCATTGACTCGAGAGAATGCAATTGAAGAAATAAACACTTTTTTTCAAGAATAATTTGTTTATATGAACTGAAATTGTTGATATCTGTGTATATCTCTGACATGAGGTACTGTTATCCTCATCTTCATTGCCATATTCATGTTTCGGCTGTTCTGCGCCCTGGACTTCTTCAGGTGATTGGAATTTCGAACCAAACTCTTTCGCGAGGACACATGGTCCAGTGGATAAAGATGTTGGTTAGATCACGTGACAAGACCCAAAGAGATGTGAGTTCAGTACCAGGCCACAGCAGTGATGAACCAAAACTTGGAGAGCTGAGTTAAAGAGAAATAACTAATACATCCGGAAGAGGCATGGCATGTGGAACTAGAACAATCTACCCTTCGTTTTGAAATTCCAATCACCGTAAGAACAACGTAAGTACAACGGCTGAAATGTTGTGAATATGGCAATGCAGATGAGGATAACGGTCTGAATAAGGTAAATAATGCAAATAATCATAATACCTCTTCTCAGAGATCCAATCACTTGAAAAAGGCCGGAGCGTACAACAGCTGAAACATTGTGAATATGGCAATGAAGATGAGGATGGTAGTTCAAATAATGTAAATAATGCAAGTAATCATAATACTTCATCTCAGAGATCCAATCACTTGGCATGGCACGATAAACTAAAACAATCTACCCTGATGGACGAAATAAAGGGTTCGGTTTGAAATTTCAGTTACTTGAAGAAGACCGGAGCATACAACGGCCGAAATGTTGTGGGTATGGCATTCAAGATGAGGATAACAGTTTGAATAATGCAAGTAATCATAATACCTCATCTCAGAGATATAGACAGATATATAGAGAGACATAGGCATAAAAGCCGGAGCGTACAACGGCCGAAACGTTGTGAATATGGCAATGAAGATGAGGATAACAGTCCGAATAATGTAAATAATGCATGAAATTGTTCAAATAACTTTTTTGCATGAACAGGTATTTTACTTTGAATTTTCCTGCCCGAAGCAGAATCTGGAATAAAGTAACGAGAGTTGCATAAAAATATTTATTATTGCATGACATTTGGATTCAGAAAGAAACTCTGAGGAAACGGTACTGTAGTTTGTTATGTCAGAAGGTCTGGCATAACATTTATAAATTGTAGAATCTGCTGTCTTGAATGTGTTTGGGTTTCTTTATGAGTGGCCGTGACCTTTTTATATAATCTGCCACGAGGACTATTATTTGAGTTTCTCGAATGAATAGTTATTGTGTTGTGACTTCAGAGAGCCAAAGT
>OZ038517.1:70337186-70339686 GCA_964036315.1 Acanthosepion esculentum | reverse complement strand
GGAAGTGGTTCTGAAAAGAAATACCTTGCAAAATGTGCTGTTGGATGTTGTGATCATGGCTCTCCACAATTTCCTGTCTTTCGTAGCTCTTAATAAATTTCCTCTTTTTGCTATCTCTCCTAAATCTTATTATGCCATCCATTGACACAAGCTCGTTCTGTCTCATAATTCCTTCAGGACGTAGGCGATCATGGCTCTCCACAATTTCCTGCCTTTCATAGCATTTAATAAATTTTGTCGTTTTGCTATCTCTCCTAAATGTTGCTCCATGATCCATTTACTGAAACTTGTTGTTGTTCTTCTTTTATGTACTGTGTCCATTCAGGAAATTGGTGATCATGTCTCTCCACAACTTCCTGTCTTTCATAGCTCTTAATATTGTCTTTTTTTTTATCTCTCTTAAACCTTGTTCCACCATCCATTTACTCAAGCTTGCTAGGCCGGTTATGCATTGCTTTTCTCTGACCCTCTTGCCTTCAATCTGTCCTTTGAGTGTCAAATTTTCCAAGCCTGCTTTCCTCATTATCTACCCTTAGAAATTTCAACTGTCTTTTCCTGATGTTAAGTATAAGTGGCCTTTTTGTTTCCATTTTCGCTAAAACTTTGTTGTTTATCACATGTTCGGCCCATGGTATTCTCAGTATCCTTCTGTAGAACCACATTTCCGTTGCTTCAAGTATTTCTTCATGTGTGAGGAGATTGTCCAGCATTCACTGCCATATAGGAGGACTGATATTACATAACAGTTCAGTGCTCTTTTCTTTGTTTCTCTTGCTTCAAGTCTCTTCTTTATTATCTATGAGGAGAGTGTCCAGCATTCAGCGCCATATTGGAGGACTGATATTATATAACTGTTCAGTACTCTTGTCTTTGTTTCTAATGAAATTTTTCTGTTTCTTGATACTTTGCTTAGATTCTGGAAGGCACCTTTTGCTATGCCAATGCACTTTTTAAGTTCGTTGTTGAACTTTTCGTCTTCTGTTAATTGATTTCGGCATCTGCAATTTGTAATTTGCATGTAGGGCTGTTCATTTTGTGAACAACTATGTGTTCTCTCTTCTTGCGATTGATTTTTGGTACATTATTTATCCCCCAACCATCTGACATTCCTACACTGATGCAGAGATCTACAACTCATCCCTTCAGGCCTGGCACCAAGACTTCCCATCAATTTCAAGGAGAGCCCGTCTGGTTTTAGAAAAAGCAGGGCACGCCCTTGTCCGAGAGAGAATCCAGTACAATCATTGAAAAGTCCTAGACAGATACTGATTTTTGGTACTTTTCATTTTCCCTCACTATTTTCTCTGGGTAATTTTCTTGTTTCCTTTCCATGTCTGCTATCAACACCGTATCATCTGCATATCTTATGTTGTTAAGATTCTGGCCACTAATAATGAATCCAGGTAGGACTTCTAATTTTCTCAAAATTACTTCACTCTATAGCAATGATTTCCAGTGTAGGGGCACATGCCCCACCGGTGGGGCATGGTAATATTTTGGTGGCGCATGTCTAGGATGTGCACCCTTCGATTTACTATACCAGCAGAATAAGGGGGCAATTCAAGAACGAGTTATTAACATTTATTAACATCAATTTGTTGTTTCCATTTCCATTTTCATATTTAGCTGAATGTGTCTTTAGTTCTGTAAATGATTTCTTATTGAAGACATCGACTGGATAACAATTAACAAGGAGACTTCTGGCTTAAGCTGACTAAATTGGTGCCTAATATAAAATTTATCTGTAACAGGCATGACGCATAAGGATCCCACTGTCATTTTGTGAGGAGCTCAAATTTCATTTTGCATCATTATTTCATGATTCAAATGATCAAAGTATATTACAGAATAAGTTTTCATTCAAATATTTTATATTTCTGCCTTTCAGTTCTCTATTATATGTTTGGAAACTATTTCTATTTAACTGTCTTTTTGTTTTGTTTTGTTTTTTCTCTTTCATGGACGCCATGGTCTTTGGAGGCTTGTTTAGAGACCAAGTTAATGACCTTTTAAGCTTCCTTCACGTGAATTGCAATAAAATTTTGAATATGTAAGAATTAATTTTACTCAGAAGGTTTAGTATGGTTTTCAGGGACTTTCCCAAAGTATGCTATGATTGCCTCTGCAGGTCGGTAACATCAAGAGGTCATCTTGACTAACACATCGGCTATGGTGAGTTTCAAACCCGAGAAGAAAATGAACATTCTAATCGCTCATCCACATGCCCTTTATATTATGGGATAGAGCAATGATTCCGAACATGGGGCACGGTAATATTTTGGTGGGGCATACATAGGATGTGCACCCTTTGACTTACTATACCAACGTGAGCTCAAATTTTGTATTATTATTTCAGGATTCAAATGATCAAAGTATATTACAGAATAAGTTTTCATTCAAATATTTTATATTTCTGCCTTTCAGTTCTCTATTCTATGTTTTGAAACGATATATATTTAACTGTCTTTTTGTTTTTCTAAATTTTTTCTTTCATAGACAC
>OZ038517.1:70314686-70334686 GCA_964036315.1 Acanthosepion esculentum | reverse complement strand
TAATGTTGGTATTTTGGAGTCTTAGCAATTTACGTTTTAGATTATCATTCACGAATTTGAAAGGATCGGTGCAAAATAACGGTTCAGTTAGAATTTTTGAGTGAAATGGACTTGCATTTTTCGAAAAAAATAATATCATATATACGTAAAGCATACCTTTACCCTGAAAGTGATATGAACCAAATGTCTCTACTTGATGGCATACAGTTGCTTTCAAAATCGATTTAGTTGAAACCACAAAATTGCGATCAAAATATTTAGGTTTCAGCAATAAGAACCCATAGAAGTGTTGATATGTAACTAGACAAAACCAACCAACCAATCAATAGGAGTAGATATGTTTGCCTCTTGTTCGGTTCACACTCCTCCCCAGTCTTTTGAATGGGATGGGAGTAAAGGTTTATCCTTTGTTTCCGCTTTAGTATTGGGTTTCCGGTTCCTTCAAAGGTCTTCTCATTATATTTTACTCCCAGTAGCCCCTTGTGTCTTAGTGGCATTATTGCCTTGTTTGGGGTGAATTGATAAAAAAAAATAAAAAAATGGAAGATTATTTTGTCCCAGTCATGCCGATATCATTGTGGCATTTTTAGTGTATCTCCAAATTGGTATATTGTCATTCAAGATCAGTAGTTTCATATTGTTGTAACCTAGGGAAGGTTACCGAATAGGATTTAATGTGGTCTTGGCCGAAAACATATAAAACTAGGTCGGGTAGCTGTTTCCCAAGATGAGACTCTGCCCTTTGATATAGCCTTGTCTGGGGATCTTCTCTGCTCGGAGGCAGAGAGTTTGACCCACACGGCTGGGGACGAATCTCTAACTGCAGACCAACATACAGTATTTACTACTGCATTTATGGGAATGGGGACGTACCGATTATCGTCTGTAAGTTTGCTAAAACACATATGTTCTTTGGAATAAAATCTTGAATGAAATTGGTTTCCACTGATTCCAAGTACACACCACCCAACCCAGGGATTGAACTCACAGTTACTATGTTACCAAATTTAGAAACCGACAATTTAATCCACAAGGTTGTTGTCCTGTAGCAGAATCAAGTCAGCCTGATAAAAGACCCTCAGTTTGTTGTATGTGTAGCTGTAAGCACCAGGAGTTGCGTCCCCTTCCACAATGGGCTGTTGAGAGAAGACCTTCGACTCGGAGTCGGTGGCGCTGATTATTTCCATATGAATGCTACTAGGTACTAGCCAATAGACAGTATAGGTCTGGGGCTGGGAGAGCTATATAACCCCAGTGTTTTTTCTCAGTTGAGAGAGGTGCTCTTGACATGCAAAAACCAGACAAGACTAACACAAGGACATAGCAACTGTGAATTCAATCCAATGGTCTGGGTGGAAACAGGGTGGACGAACAATAATCGCTGAACAGTATTAAAAAATAAGAACCAGATGAGATATCCCTAGACATGAGCAGTGGAATGAGAACTGTTGATCTCTGTAGATTAAATAAAGGGTTCTGTTTGAAATTCCTTAATGTGGCCTGGATTGATATACACCTGATCAGGACCAGAGGGCACAACCAAAACCTTACAATAAAAAGCAACAAACGTGAGGACTTGTCTACTCTTGTTTCATTTAGACCTTCTCAGTTATTTCTTGCCTGTTTCTACAGAGTCCATGTGCACACTGCCTGGACCAGAAATTGAACTCATGATGACTATGTCTTCTGGAATACTAGCTTAGTGAATTAAAGCATTGGTTTGTGAATTTTGTGACATACCAATTGTGAGTTCAATCCCTAGGCTAGGCATTGTCTTCTTGCACTCAGTAGAAACAGGGTAAGCAATAACTGAGCAGTACTAAAAATAAGAAATTAGATCCATAGACAATGGAATATGAACATTCTATCCTGTAGATTAAATAAAGAGTTCTGTTTGGAATTCCCTGTAGGTGACCTGGATTGTTACACACTTGATGAAGGTCAGAGGGCATGACCAAAACGTTGTGACAAAATGCAAATAGTGGAAATAATAAAAAGCAATGTTTAATTATTTTCAGCAACTCCTTGTGTGTGTGTGTGTGTGTGTGTGTGTGTGTGTGTGTGTGTGTGTGTGTGTGTGTTTACATGTGTAGGCAATCACATCTTCATTAGGCATGCAAATTTCAATGTATAAAGTTCATTTCAGAAAAAGTTTCAATGTACAAGACAGAAGTTTCCTGACTTTTATAGAAGAGACATTAATTTCAAAGAAGTAAAAAAAAAAAAACTCTAATCTCCTTCAGTCAGATTGAAAATGCCCATTTTTGATTGTCAATTGTAGGCCAACGATGAGAGAACAAGACTTCCTTTTCAAATCCATTCACGATTGTTGCATGGGGGACATTTTGAAAAAACAATTTTCATTTACCTATAGTGCCACATCATTTTATCTATAAAAGGCAGGATGTGTGCGTGTGTGTGTATAACGAATGCACGGCCGCAATTTTCGACAGAGTTGCACCAAAATTTACATGCACATGCTCCAAGTTAGTAGGAAGGCCAAGACTGACTTTGCATTTCCCAACTCCCATCGATAGTGGAAATAATTGATTTTTTCATGCTTCTACGGCAGTTTTCATGTAGTTTGCAGCCATTTTATACTGGCCAGAGTGAGAGCCTATAGCTGGCTGCCACGAATAGGCAGGAAGATTCTATTGGCCAGCGTGAGAGCAAACAGCTGACTGACATGAATGTTAACTAGCATGCTAGCATGCAAAAAAAATCGATAGCTGCATTCGTCACAAGTGAGAAAAATTTAAATCTGCATGGCACTTTACTCCAATTGACTCATTCGCTTGCTTAAACTCAGCGTTGATTCTGATTCCGCAGAACTGGGTTGGGTGTGAAAAAGTATTTGTTGTTAACATTCTTTTTTCATTCGGTTTTTCCAGTTACGAGTCCTTTTTTAAAGCTGATCGTTTTGTGTTCATTTTGTTTAGTTCTTTTTTCGTAACAGATTTAATGTTTAGTATAGAGCTTAGAAAAAATTCGCAGTGTGAGATAGACAAGAAGTAAGGCATGTATCAACATCAGCACGGCAAAGGGCACTCCTTTAAAAGCAAGGAAGGGCAAAAATATTTTAAGTCAAGTGATAGCGAATGCTGTATGAGTCGTACGATTTTTGAGTCAAGCACGGGCAACGCCGGGCCATGCTGCTAGATATTTCCCACATACCAAAATGTTCTCAAATTGTTGTATAGCTCCTAAATGGTTGATTTCTAGGTGTTTTTAATGTCATTTTTCAATTCCTCACCCTCAAAAACTTTCCTGCGCAAATGTTCATGTCTCTAGCGTGTCTGCATAGAATTTTATTGGAGAAAAAGGGATTTTGTAATGCTGTGGTTTTTCTCTCAAATTGCGTTTCACACAAAATCTTAAAAATGGCATATTTTCTCAACCGCTTGACCTTTGAGGCTCCAATTTTTAGGATTTTCTTGTTTTAATGATATCTACTACTGGTTAATATATATATATATATATTTGTCAATTCTAAATGATAAAGTACAACTGGCAGCAAGGAAGATTGGAGATTTTGTGTCAACTCTTAATTGTTGTTATTCCCGGGCCCCCTATGATCCAGAATGGTAGCACCTGTTACAGTTCCTGTTATGGGCAAATAGTTAGCCCCCATCCCCCCAAATAAAAATCAAAACATGAGGAAAGTATAAAATTACATTTTTATAGCAAAATCACCTGTAACACTGATCAACAAAAAAGAAATTTTGAAATTGTGTCGAGACACCAAATCTCTTTTTAGCTAATTTGAGGGCACTGAATCTAAAAATGATCTAACTTTTTCTTTAGCTACTGTCTTTGCTGTTCAGAAATGCCTCGTTTTTGGCAAAAAAAGCATTTTTTTTCATTTGTTTTCTGTATATATATGTTGACCGATGTCAATATTTGTCAAAATAAAATCATAGAAACCTCAATTCATATTTAAACCAACAAATATTGCTTTGCTTATTGAGAAATACTATTTTTGCAATAACAATCAGACCCTAAGTCTTTTAAAATAACACGATTGGATAAAACAAGACCAAAAAGTATTTTCATCAAATCATCTAATAAACTAACAGCAGAAATAAAACTTTCGTAAACATAAGAACTATGGTAAAAATGTTTTCTTGATTGTCTGTCATGTTGAATGTTATTTAAGTCCCTTTTGATTCTCCAGCAGTATCATGTACAATGGAATAGGTGCATTCAATTGCGATGTCTTTAGTTGGAGTTTCTTTCCAACTGTGAAAACAAAATGCTCTCAATGTGTTTGGTTTCCTCCCGTAGTGAAGGGATAAAAATGATGGGATGAATTTATGAATATCAAACAGAAGATTTTAGGGTTTCATTTATTTGATGTCACCTTTATTATCAGGTTTACTCAATTGTATTACTGATAAAGTTTATCGGTTAATTTGAATTTTGGCGATAAATTGGAAAAGTTCAGTACTTCTATTTTAAACTTTTTGACTCAAAAACATTTTTTCCTTATAAAAATATTTGATCTCAGGTGGCTGATATAAATTGCTTGACCTACCTGAAAACTGATGGGTTTCTACGATCTTTATTAAATAAATTTTGCGATCAGCCAAGATCGTAAATTAATCTTTTTTTCCAAAAATGAGTAATTTCAGTACAGCAAAAATGGTAGCCAACCATGAAAAAGTAATTTCATATTCGGAATCAGCACCATCAAATTAGCTGAAAAATGTGTTTTGTTTCTTGGCACCAAAAATCGTGTTGAACAGTGTAATATATTTTTATAGCAAAATGACCTAAAATATATTTTTTATTGCAAAATGAATAAATACAACAGTAAAAAAAATGTATAAAAATACATCTTTTGTAGTCAAATTACCCGCCATACATTTTATCATCTATAAACTCATCAATTTACAGTTGAGCTGGCGAGATGCAACCGTAAGTTCTATGCTAACAGTTTCTTTTCTCACACTTCTCGCTTGTAGGACTTCCTTGCGGTTCCATGCTTTTCAGTCAACTTTAATCTGCAAAAATTTAAATGCAATGTCAATCGCTAGCTAATGTCCTTCTGATTACTCTTTTCTCTTCCTTCTCATTAATGTTTCTGTTCCTAATTCTTACACACCCAGTAACCCCTCGTGCCTTAGTGGCTTTACTGCCTTGCTTAGGGTGATACCGATTAAAAAAACAAAATAAAAAAACAAAAAGAAACTGTATATCTAAAGAATATATACGTTTATCCTGAAAATATAAAATTATGTACAAAATATCTGTAGTAGAAGCCATCAAAATTGAGTACAAAATATTTAGATTTCAGGATCAAATAACCCATAGAGGTGTTGATGTGCTTGGGCACCCTGAGGTGGTGTAATGGTTAGCAAGCTTGTCTCGCTAGAACAATTACGACTAAGTAGTGAGTTCGAGCCTCACTGGGTGCCCCATACTTTCGGCCTTGTGCCACATCTAAGCTACGCTTGGAAAATCACTTGGAGGAATCACTCGGTCTCAAGGCTAAGATCAAAGTGTAGTATCTGTTCGCGGATTACTCACTGAATGATCGCCTATGGGGCCGGGATTCCCTCTCCGATACAGGCCGGCGGCAGGGATTCGTCCCTGCGCTGGTGGTATCGTGGCTACGTCTGACTAGCTATGACCAGCTCTGACCAGCTTGGACAAGCTATGACCAGCTAAGACCAGCCAAGACCAGCTATGACTAGCTAAAGCCAAAGCACTGCGACCCGGGTGAAAACTCGGGTCCATTCCCCCTCCCTTCCCACGTTAAACTCGACCTTGTGTCACAACCTGGCCATGTGGGAGGTCAAGTAAATCCCGAGGTGTTGATGTGCTACTAAACAAAGTCAACCAAGCAAATTTATAAAATTTGTTTGGACTTTTCTACTAATTACACTTAACTATGGTTAATTACTCTACAGGCTGAACTTTTAATAATTTAAAAAAAAAAAATTTTAGCAAATGAAACACTTTTTTTCTTAAATAGTCGTCTGTCCTAAGAAGTGGGAAGAAAATTTCTTCATTATTGATTTGGTTTCGTTTGTTTTACGGCATATCAACACCTCAATGGGTTATTTAATGCCAACAAGATTTTTATGGCTGGAAATATTTTTTTCAAAAAAAAGTATTGCTGCTAATATATTTTTTTTCCCAAAAATGTATTGCTTGTAATATTTTATCTTTCAAAAATGCATTGCTGTAATTTTTTTCTTCAAAAATTTATTGCTGGTATTAAAACCTGTTTTTACACTTTCATAGCATTTTGATCCCCGTTTGGGGTTAACTGTTTGCCCATAGCTGGGACCCTAACAGGTGCTACCACCCCGGGTCAGGGTGGACCTGGGTACACCAACAATTAAGGGGTAGTTCCATGTTCCTCAAAACCTGCCAATCAGAGGCCTTGCTGTTGGACGTAGTTTATCGCCTTACCCAGGTTGCAGATGTAGTTTATCATCATACCTTGGACGGTTCAGTATTGAACAAAATTAGATGGTTAGAATAAGGATGACCTCAAGTGGCCTTTTCTCAAAAAAAAAAAAAAAAAAAAATGTCCTATTTTATCTACTGGAAAAGCAAAGTTATGGAGTTTGTTTGTCTTATCAGTTGATAACCTGTGTTAGGATTATTGGAAGAGATTAACTTTGTCTAATTAATCTGCAATGAAATACTCAATAATCTCGGATTACATTATTGACTGTAGATGTAATGAGATTATTGAATGACTATTGATCCAATAGCCTCGTCAGATCGAGTCTTTCATATGGACGCCATGCATGGCACCAAACCCAATCAGCAACATCTAAACTGCCAGCTGTATACAACTGTTTAATAAGATCAATGGTGAAGCCTGACGCTCTTGGCAAAGATCATCTTTCTTTGAACATTATAGACTGGTGCTACCGGATTACAAATAAATGTACAAAATAACAGGAGCCACATCACTTGAGGACTTTCAACAGCAGCAACAACTAAAATGGATAGCACATGTAATATAATGCCAAATGTTCCCTTGTACGGAAACAGCTAATATTACGATCACCAGTAGTGCTGGGCCTCAAAACCCAAGGGGCTTCAAGAAAATACCTTCAGGGGTTAGTGGGGGCTTCTTTACAAAAAGTAGAGAGCAAAATTACGAATCTGTATTGAAAAAAAAAAATACGAAGACTGAAACCAGTTTCAAAGCAGCTTAAAATGCGCATTTTTCAAACTTTCATTGAAGCAAAATGCGTGATGAATTTCTCAGTCTAACTCTTGTGCCAAATCACTCTCGACCGCAAGGGTTGCCAAGTTGGTAAGCGGGGGGGGGGGGTCTTGAAGCATTGCTGTGCGTTGATAGTTCTTTTTGTTTTTGTTTTGTTTTAAAAGCATAAATATTTGTCACAAAAGATCAAAATCAAAACCTTAAGAGAAAAATGCTATTTAACATATCACAGCTGTGTGAAAGAGACAAGCTTACAGTCTTGTAAGAACCATTCGATTGAGCTTGTCCCAGCAGCTCCTGGGGGCGGGTGGGGCGCTCAAAATAATCTGAGTGCTGGACCTTGGAAATTCTCTCCCTGGTATTGACACCCTCACCATAAAACTGGTAACAACTGCTGGAGTGTATAGTGTAAATTTTTAATGATCATTTTTTTCTTTTCTTTTTTTTCTTTTCTTTTCTTTTTTTTTCTTTTCTTTTCTTTTTTTTCTTTTTTCTTTTCTTTTTTCTTTTCTTTTTTCTTTCCTTTTCTTTTCCTTCCCTTTTTTTTTTTTTTGCAAAAAAATATTGGGGGTTAAAAGTACTTGAACAGAACAAAAAAAAAATGACTTTGGATAGATTTTTCATCGTCATGTCAAAAGAAAGAAAGGCTTTGAGTGAGTAAAGCCTGATGGTCTTGGCAAAAGTCATCCTGCTTTGAACATTGTGGAGTGGTGCCACAGAATCACAAACAGCTGTCCCAAATAAGAGAAACGACATCACTTGAAGACAACCAACAGCAGCAACAACTAAAATGGATAGCATATGTAACTCAAAGACAAAATAGTGACATAATCAATAACGTTGCCATTCCACACTACTTCAAATAAAAGGTTAGGAAGGAAACTCCTGTCAATACTGAAAAGAGCAATAACAGTTACTAGACTTGAGAAACCTGTTTTCCTGAAAAATTCTTTAAAAAAAAAGATTTTATAAATTTCAACTGAAAACAGGTCTGGCTGCTCAGTCAATGAATGCCAAATGTTTCCTTATAGGGAAACGGCTAATATTACCGTTATCATTGTAATAAAGTAGTTATTGTGGTGTGCATTGAATTAAAAAAAATGTACATTTGGCATAATGATTTTCTGTATCAAGAAAGGGTACAGTGTGGCAAATTCCAATTCTATGTTCCCTCTTTATACGATTGTACTTAAAAAAGGCATGAATCTATTTTTCTGCCTCTCCACCCATCCATGACTTTTGTTTTTCCGCCTTTAGCACAATAGATGAAAAATCATAGAAATCATTTATTATTCAAAATGATTTTAATTTTAATATTTTTAATCGAGATTTTGGGATTGTCAACTTCTACAAATTTTGGCACCACAATGGTTAATCCTGCATTTGTCACCTGGTTTGCAATATCAGAAGAGTGTTTGAATCCAACAGCTAACTGAGGGTCTTCGCAAAGATCATCATCCTTTGAACCTTGTCGACCGATGTTACAGGATCACAAAGAACTGCATCAAATAACAGAGTGCACATCAGTTGAAGACAACCAACAGCAGAAAGCAACTAAAAATGGATAGCACATGTAACTTGAAGAGAAAATAATAACATAATGAAAATGTTCGCATTCCACAGCACTTCAAACAAAAGGTTAGGAAGGAAACCAACATCAGTATAGGGAAGAGCGATAACAGCTACTGGAGTTGAGGAACCTATTTTCCTGAAAAATTATTTTAAGAGAAAGATTTTTTAAATTTCAGCCAACAATAGTACTGTTTCCTTCTAAGGAAATAGCTATTACCATTTTTAACTATAAAAATGTTTTATTTCTTAAACACTGTCAGCGCATTGTGGCTGTGTTCCTAATTAATATTAATTTATCATTAATATAATTTCATTATATAAAAAAAAAAAAACAAGAGACCAACTTTTAATACATGATATTGGTAATATTATCCGTTTCCCTACAAAGAAATATTTAGCGTTTATTGACCAAGTAGCCAGAACTACTTTCGTTTGAAATTTATAAAATCTTTTTCTTAAAAGAATTTTTCAGGAAAACAGGTTCCTCAAGTCCAGTGGCTATTATCTTTCTAAGATTAATGGCGAATAATGGCTTTGAGTGAGATTGTCCTTTTTTGAACAATGGGGACTGAAAATAACAAAATCCCTATCACTCGAGGATTACCAACAATAGCAACAACTAAAATGGATAGCAAATGTAACTCGAAGAGAAAATAATGCCATAATCAAGTTGTTGGCCTTCCCCACCACTTCAGATAAAAGGTTAGAAAGGAAACTGCTCATCTACCATTCTTCCTTGCAATGAATACTGTTGCTATATATAGTCTGGTGTCCCTGCTTTTCTACTTGAGGTCCTCTAAAAAAATCTAAAGACTGATAGGCAATGTGATAGGTCCTGATCTGGCATCTCATCTACAGTCATTTTCTTACAGACGTGCAGTGGCTTCCCTCTGTCTTTTCTACAACTATTTTCATGGCGACTGCTCTGACGAGCTACTTTCCCTGGTGCCCCGACTGCATGAATTTAAGCATGCTACTAGGTTGGCATCTCATCCCACCCTTTTACTGTTGAAACTGTTAAATGTAACTGCCTTTTCTACTCCAACAGCTTCTTATCTCGCACTTCCCGACAGTGGAACTCCCTTCCTCTTACTTGCTTTCCTGAAAGCTACAATCTTCAAATATTCAAATGTAATGTCAATCGACATCTTCTGATGCCTTGATCCTCATCCCTACCCTTCTCTTTACCCTTTCCTCACACACCCTTCTTTACTCTTGCTCTCACTCTCTGTAACCCCTCCCTCTTTACTCTTGCTCTCACTCTCTATAGCCCCTCCCTCTTTACTCTTGCTCTCACTCTCTATAGCCCCTCCCTCTTTACTCTTGCTCTCACTCTCTGTAACCCCTCCCTCTTTACTCTTGCTCTCACTCTCTATAGCCCCTCCCTCTTTACTCTTGCTCTCACTCTCTGTAACCCCTCCCTCTTTACTCTTGCTCTCACTCTCTGTAACCCCTCCCTCTTTACTCTTGCTCTCACTCTCTGTAACCCCTCCCTCTTTTTCTTGCTCTCACTCTCTGTAACCCCTCCCTCTTTACTCTTGCTCTCACTCTCTGTAACCCCTCCCTCTTTTTCTTGCTCTCACTCTCTGTAACCCCTCCCTCTTTACTCTTGCTCTCACTCTCTGTAACCCCTCCCTCTTTACTCTTGCTCTCACTCTCTGTAACCCCTCCCTCTTTTTCTTGCTCTCACTCTCTGTAACCCCTCCCTCTTTACTCTTGCTCTCACTCTCTGTAACCCCTCCCTCTTTTTCTTGCTCTCACTCTCTGTAACCCCTCCCTCTTTACTCTTGCTCTCACTCTCTATAGCCCCTCCCTCTTTACTCTTGCTCTCACTCTCTGTAACCCCTCCCTCTTTACTCTTGCTCTCACTCTCTGTAACCCCTCCCTCTTTACTCTTGCTCTCACTCTCTGTAACCCCCTTGCATGATAGTGGCACTCCCGCCTTGCTTGGAGTGAAATGCTTTAAAAAAAAAATTACTTGAAAGAGCAGTAACATCTACTGGACGTTACCTTTTAGTTATCATTTACCTGCAACTAGTAAGGTCTTATACAAAATGAAAGGGGGTGGGAAGGGAATAAGGTGTGAGGCTGACAATCCTGATACTTGAATACAAGTGGGTGACGACTACACATGAAAGAGACATAAAGTAGAAAGCAAGAATTTACTTAATTTCTAATGGACTTTGGCCATTTTCATAATTGTCTGATCCAAAATGCGATGGCGAACAAATGCTGGGAACTATGGTTTAAGAAAAGTTGGTTTTCGGAAATGTGTCAAGTCTTTCATTCTTTGTCGTCATTTTCTCTTGGCAATCATTTTGGTCAAATTCAAGAAAATCGGTGTTGCAATTAAATTTATTGCTTTCCATTTAGATTTCATAGGTTTGATGGATTTTCGAGCGCTGGAAACACATAGATCCATTAATATTGATGTGTTAGTGTGGATCATTATGTGCTGGTATATTATATCCAAGGAGGTGTTGAAAAGTTACCAGCTTGAACAAGAAGGAATTTTAAAAAAACAGCAACAAAAAAAATAAAATAAGATTTTGATTTGGTCAGAATTAGGAGTAGTGGATTCAAAAAACATTTCCCCACCCCCATTTATTGGGCGTCGGCACAGATGTTTTAATGCACCTCTTTATCGCAAGGAATATTATAGTGGATACTCTGTATTTGAAATATAGATGCCCTCACTTCTATTTATTAAATCGCATATATTCTGTCTGTCAGTCAGCACTCAGTACAGAGAAATGGCTTCCTTTGTAGGGATCGAACCAGTGTTCCCCTTTGTAGGGGACACCACCATTTGATCAAGTGTGCTTTACAGCTCAGCTACAGAGAACAATGAAGCAAGCAAAGTATTATTTTCACAAAGGTGGATGCAGGTTCAATCCCTGTCAGGGAATGATTTTTTCTTTACTAAGATATTTCAATTGCGCAGACAGATAGACGTAATATATAGTATTTAATTAATAAAAATGGGACATCTATTTAAAATACGGATTATGCCCTACAATAATGCTTGAAGTAATGAGGATTTGGATTTAAAAAAACAAATTGGAGATTGCTTTGTTTACTTTTCAGATACAAAACTCAGTAGGTATGACGCCTTTGAGAAAATAATCTGGGTGAAGAGGGCGTGCTTCCTTAAAAAGGGAAAATAGAACCTTTCTTCGTCCATTGTTCTTCGTGGCTGTGTGGTAAAGCACACTGCAAGAAATCGTTTCCTTTAGAAAGGGGAATGCAGGTTCAATTATTCCTTGGATTGTATAGGAAATTTTGTTTAGCATCTTTTTTGTGATTAAAAAAACCCAATAGATTTGGAAATTCTTGCAAAAATCAAATAATTGCCTAATTTTAATGAAATTATTTATTTATTTTTTTTAACATCTGTTACCTCAACTTACTTAGTTTTATGAAATTTCATGAAATTAAAATTTCACCCACTTCATATTTATACGAGTTAAAAGCAGGACACCTTGGAGAATTTAAATCATCAATTACTTTTTGTTAAACAGAAACACGATATACCGAAAATCTGTTCTGATTTGTAAAATAAAAAATGCAATTTACAAAGACATTTTAAGAATGTGATAGTAAAATAAAGACAGCAATTTGAACAATGTAAGTAGTGCAAAAAGTTGTCGGATTATTTAAAAACAAATTTTGTGTGCAGGGGGGGAGGGACTCAGTGTGGATTAAACTCATGACTTTGTATGAATGGTCAACCAGACAAGCCATAAGTTAACCATTACCTCGTTCCAAAATGCTTTGACAAAGAAAGATCAACTGAAACAGATAGAAATCGGCAGACTGAGAGAGAGATAGAGAAGGAATAGAGAGTGAGAGAGATAGAGAAGGAATAGAGAGTGAGAGAGATAGAGAAGGAATAGAGAGAGATAGAGAAGGAATAGAGAGAGATAGAGAAGGAATAGAGAGAGATAGAGAAGGAATAGAGAGAGATAGAGAAGGAATAGAGAGAGATAGAGAAGGAATAGAGAGAGATAGAGAAGGAATAGAGAGAGATAGAGAAGGAATAGAGAGAGATAGAGAAGGAATAGAGAGAGATAGAGAAGGAATAGAGAGAGATAGAGAAGGAATAGAGAGAGATAGAGAAGGAATAGAGAGAGATAGAGAAGGAATAGAGAGAGATAGAGAAGGAATAGAGAGAGATAGAGAAGGAATAGAGAGAGATAGAGAAGGAATAGAGAGAGATAGAGAAGGAATAGAGAGAGATAGAGAAGGAATAGAGAGAGATAGAGAAGGAATAGAGAGAGATAGAGAAGGAATAGAGAGAGATAGAGAAGGAATAGAGAGCGAGAGAGATAGAGAAGGAATAGAGAGCGAGAGAGATAGAGAAGGAATAGAGAGTGAGATAGAGAAGGAATAGAGAGTGAGATAGAGAAGGAATAGAGAGTGAGAGAGATAGAGAAGGAATAGAGAGTGAGAGAGATAGAGAAGGAATAGAGAGTGAGAGAGATAGAGAAGGAATAGAGAGAGAGAGAGAGATAGAGAAGGAATAGAGAGAGAGAGAGATAGAGAAGGAATAGAGAGTGAGAGAGATAGAGAAGGAATAGAGAGAGATAGAGAAGGAATAGAGAGAGATAGAGAAGGAATAGAGAGTGAGAGAGAAGGAATAGAGAGAGATAGAGAAGGAATAGAGAGAGATAGAGAAGGAATAGAGAGCGAGAGAGATAGAGAAGGAATAGAGAGCGAGAGAGATAGAGAAGGAATAGAGAGCGAGAGAGATAGAGAAGGAATAGAGAGTGAGATAGAGAAGGAATAGAGAGATAGAGAAGGAATAGAGAGTGAGAGAGATAGAGAAGGAATAGAGAGTGAGAGAGATAGAGAAGGAATAGAGAGTGAGAGAGATAGAGAAGGAATAGAGAGTGAGAGAGATAGCAAATGGATAGTGAGTGAGTGAGATAGCAAATGGATAGTGAGTGAGTGAGATAGACAGAGAACATGTCCCTGTAGATAAAAGCATTGGCTGATTCACCCAAAGGGTTCAATCCCTGGCCTCAGCGGAGAAAAAAAAAGCTAGAAGAGTTATCAAGGGGAGATTAACTAAAACTGAAATATCCAAAGGCATGGTACGTGGAATTAGAACAACCTACCCCTACCCATGGACTAAATAAAGAGTTTGATGTCGTCTGAAGAAGTCCAGAATGTACAAGGGCTGAAACATCTTGAATGTGATAGTAAAATGAAGACAACACTTTGAACAATGTTAATAGTGTAAATACTTGTAAGATTATTTAACGTCAAATTTTGTAGGTGGGGACCTAGTGTGGATTAAACACACGACTCCATATTAATGGTCAACCAGACAAGCTATAAGTTAACCATTACCTCGTTCCAAAGGGCTTTGACAAAGAAAGATCAACTGAAACAGATAGAAATCGGCAGACTGAGATAGAGAGAGAACGGATAGGGAGTGGGAGAGAGAGGCAGAGAACGGATAGGGAGTGGGAGAGAGAGAGAGAGAGAACGGATAGGGAGTGGGAGAGAGAGAGAGAGGCAGAGAACGGACATAGAGTGGGAGAATGGTCAAAGAATGAGAGAGAGAGAGAGACAGATGATGAATAGAGAGAGAGATGATGATAGAGAGACAGATGATGAATAGATAGAGAGAGAGAGAGAGAGATGATGACTAGATAGAGAGAGATGATGATGAATAGAGAGAGAGAGAGACAGATGATGAATAGATAGATAGAGAGACATACAGATGATGAATAGAGAGAGAGAGATGATGAACAGATGGAGAGATAAAAATAGTTATGTCTAAAGCCAAAATGAAAATCTTCCCTTGACATGTTTCAATCATTAAGAGACTCGATCAAAGTTATAAAA
This sequence comes from Acanthosepion esculentum, assembly GCA_964036315.1. NCBI lineage: Eukaryota > Metazoa > Mollusca > Cephalopoda > Sepiida > Sepiidae > Acanthosepion > Acanthosepion esculentum. Next base: position 70,320,066 of record OZ038517.1, on the reverse strand, counting down.
ATTGGACATTATTTCAAATACGGCACATCTACTAAATTAACGTTTCGCCTAATGAGAATATCAGATTAAAAATAAATCCATTAATTTACAATAATGCAAATCTGTGTTTGCATAATAAGATTGACGTTGAGCGCATTTTAATGACTTTGGTGCAAGTGTAAAGGTACAAATAAGGAAGATTATTGTCCGACACGCATCATAGAATAATTGTTTGTTAGTTTCTTGGTACGCACAACCCTTACGCCCTGCCAATACGTCATAAATAATGGACTATTCTGTTTTGATCGTATAGAGAGCGGGGAAAAGATTCTGATTCGTTTCAGTGAGAAAATAAATGAGAAGGAAGATAAAAGTACTTACCAGCTGCTTCAGTGCAATAGAAAAAGTTGTCAAATACGCATCTTTTCATTTGTATCCCCTTACTTCTTAAAATAAAGACACGCATTCATATTTATGATTGTGATATTTTGTTAAAGTTGTTAAGATCAAATCTTTAACGATGCTGTAAGGTAGGAACCTCCACAAAAAGTATGATACCTCAGGTTGAAAATGAATTTTAAAAACTGAAAAATCTTTCTTGAAGCTTTTTTTTTTTTTTTTAGATTTACTCTCAAGCTAATAAATTAAATCTAATATTTTAAATTTAATTTTTAATATTTCCAATAAGCAAAAGACTTTGCTGTATTTTTGTTACTCATAATAGTCCATAGATATAGGTATATGTCCCAATCCTTATAAATACAGTGGAGTATACTGTATATTTCATTCACGGCAGAGTCTCGTCTGAGGTGGTAGACAGCTACCCGACCCCGTTTCTTATGTGGTCTACGGGGAATTTTTGGCCGAGCCTATGGGCTCGGGTACCCCACAATAAACTCGGCCTCATGTCACATCCGACTGGGTAGGGTGGCTAGTGAATATCTTCACTGGATTCACTTCCCAGTGTGCTTGTCTAACTCTCTGTCTCCAGGTAGAGATGAACCCAGACGAGGCTATGTCAAAGGGCAGAGCCTCATCTCGGGATTGCAGACAGCTACCTGACCCTGTGTATGTGGGGTCTACAAGGAATTTTTGCCTGAGCCTATGGGCTCGGTTTATCCCATATTAAATTAGGCCTTGGGCCACGTCTGATTGTGTGAGGAGGCTAGTGAATATCTTCACATGTGATTCACTTCTAGCTCACCCCCAGTAGTTGATTACTTACTACATGCCGCTGGTGAATCTTTCATGTTGTTCCTGTTATAAATATTATCGTTCCATTTCTAACCCTTATTTTAGCTATTCTTATTCAATAAGCTTTTCCTTGGTTACAACAATTTCAAAAACTAATTTGACTGGAGGGAGTTTATTTATTTATTTTTTTTCTCAAATACTAAATGTAGTTTTCATTTAATATTATTCTCTATCTATAAAAGGCAGGATGTGTGTGTGTGTGTGTGTGTGTAACGAATGCACGGCCACAATTTTCAATGGATTTACACCAAAATTTACATGCACATGCTCCAAGTTAGTGAAAAGGCCAAGACCGACCTTGCATTTCCCAACTCCCATCGATAGTGGAAATAATCGATTTTTTCATGCTTCTACGGCAGTTTTCATGTAGTTTGCGGCCATTTTTACTGGTCAGAGTGAGAGCCTATAGCTGGCTGCCATAAATAGGCAGAAAGATCCTATTGGCCAGCATGAGAGCCAACAGCTGACTGACACGAATGTTAACTAGCATGCTAGCATGCAACAAAAAAAATAGATAGCTGCATTCGTCACAAGTGGGAAAAATTTAAATCTGCATGGCACTTTACTCCAATTGGCTCATTCGCATGCTTAAACTCAACATTGATTCTGATTCAGCAGAACTGGGTTGACTGTGAAAAAGTATCTGTTGTTAACATTCTTTTTTCATTCGGTTTTTCCAGTTACGAGCCCTTTTTTAAAGCTGATCGGTTTGTGTTCATTTTGTTTAGTTCTTTTTTCGTAACAGATTTAATGTTTAGTATAGAGCTTAGAAAAAATTCGCAGTGTGAGATAGGCAAGAAGTAAGGCATGTAGCAACATCAGCACGGCAAAGGGCACTCGTTTAAAGGCAAGGAAGGGCAAAAATATTTTAAGTCAAGTGATAGCGATTGCTGTAGGAGTCGTACGATTTTTGAGTCAAGCACGGGCAACGCCGGGCCATGCTGCTAGTATCATTTAAAAGGGTGAAATTAATACAAAAGAAAGGAGAAAGGAAAGAAAGGGGAAAGAAGACAGAAGAGAAGATAGAAGTGTTTAATGGCCCCTGCTTCAGCGAAATGGGAAAAGTTTTCAATTTAAAATCTTTCATTTGTATCCCCGTACTTCTTAGCAGCCTGAATTCATATTTATGGTGGTTGTTGCAATATTTTGTTCACGTTGTTAAGCTTAAATATTTAACAATGTGATAGGGGAATTTCTACGGATATTTTATTGCTGTAGAACTCACCATGAGCTTATTCAATCATTAACTGAAGAATTATGATTAATTAGAAATTTCAAATAGGAAAGCCGTAACATTAAAACTAGAAAGACTCCTGAAAATGTTATGGTTTCCATACTTAAAATTTCTGATGAATTTTAATTCTTCAGTTAATTACTTCATGGAAATCATCTCATCTTGTATCAGATTGATAAAAATCTTTTTGTTCTTTTTGTAAGCTGTATAAATTTTATAGAAGTGATATAAACTTTAGATTAAAATCATAAGCAAACTTCCAGAAGTCGAGTTAATGATGCTTTGAAGAAATATTTTTTATATCAGTATTTTTAAATGAATAAGTTTTTTTTTTAAATTTTTGTTTTAAATTAAGTTAAAGTTTTGGGATGTTACGATAGTTTTTTTGTTTTTATTTATTAAATCTGTTTATTTTTACGTTTTAGAGATTTATTTTAATTTTTTCAGAATTTTTTTTATTTTAAATTTTTTGAAATATTTATTTTTTGAAATATTGTTTTTTTTTTTTTCTAGAAATTTTTTTGTCTATATCTTTAAAATGAAGTCTTATGTTTATGCAAATTAGTTCTTGCAAAAGGGGGATTAAGGACAAACAGACAGACAGACAGACTGAACGGAAGGGGTGACAGGGAGTCTCCTTGAAAGATTCCTCATTAGATATTCAAACAATTAGAAGTGGCCGTACCTCTGATGTGATTCAGATGTGGTTTTCCACGCTATATTGAAGGTAATTTACTATCGCAGTGGAGACTTTGTACATTTAACCAAACTTTAAGGATCCAAGAGTCTGGTACACTATCAAACGCTTTATGGTATTCTATCCATGTTTTTCTGACATTTCTACCCTTTTTTTTTCCTGCAATTTTCCAGGATCATTTTATTTATTAGTAGTTGATCTTTGCAACCATATAAACCTCTTCGACATGCCTTCTGTTCCAGGGGAAGAATCTTGTTTTCTTTGAGAAAAATAGAAAGTACAGTTCGTCATGACAGGCATGATCAATTTATATATGGTGAACAGACATGTTATTCAGAGTCTGTCTATATTTCTGAGATGAGGTATCCTGTACAGTATTTACATTAGTCGGACTATTGTCCTCATCTTTGTCGCCATATTTGTCACAACGTTTCGGCCGTTGTACGCTCCGGTGGTTGGAATTTCGAACCGAACCCTTTATTTCGATCAAGGGGGTAGACTGTTCTAGTTCCACGAGCCATGGTCACTGTGCCATGTGTCCTCAAGGAGTCCTCAAGGACACATGGTACAGTGGATAAAGGCGTTCGTTAGATCCAGTGACAGACCCAAAGAGTGTGAGTTCAATACCCGGTTCAGGCAGTGGAGAAGTTTCAGAGGGAAAATTACTAGGAGATAACTGATAACTGACATCCATCAAACATGGCTCATGGAACTAGAACAGTCTACCCCAGTGATCGAAATAAAGGGTTCGGTTTGAAATTCCAACCACCTGAAGAAGGCCGGAGCGTACAACGGCCGAAACGTTGTGACAAAGATGAGGACAATAGTCTGACTAATGTAAATACTAGACATGTTATTGGCCTATAATTTTTTGGATCATCAGTTTCACCCATTTTTGGTAGGATGTATGTAATACCTACAGTGATCCGTCCTGGAATTTCATTGGCGTTATTAATTAGCACTGATGAAATTTGTACAAGAGTTTTATGGATTGATGACAGGTGATCGAGCCAAAAATTGGGTACCTTGTCATTTTCTGGGGATTTCCATTTTGGGGATTTTAGAGCTTGCCTAACATTATTCCTGGTTATATTTGTCCATTCTTGTACAGGTTTAACCTTCATTCTTTTCTGTTTTTATATGATCCACTCTACATTGGGATTAGATTCCTTTGGGCAGCTCCAAATATTCTCCCCAAATTTTTGCACTTCTTGGATAGTGGTGGCTTTTTTACTTTTATAACTGCTTTTTGAATTTCTCTATAACTTCTTGATGTCGGTTTGGAAGATCTTATTTTGGTCACTAGAATCTACAATGCTTTTATTATTATTATTGTTATGGGAACTTAGCTGTAACGACAATGAACTCTTCCTGACACTATAAAGACTGCGCATCTCAAGAGAGACGATAGAGAAGTGGAACGAGTCGAGACAATAGTAGTTCACTCTAAACCAGACTGACAGTCATACTAACACCTTCAACTTCTTGTATTATTATTCTGTTTAATATATCTTTGTTATTCCTACTCTTGTGTTTGTGTTGTTCTTCCTTTGTCCCAACATTGGACCATAACAGTGGCGACGAGGATATTGGACCATAACAATTATTATTCCATAATCACTTATCATTATTATCAATCCTTATTATAACTCATTATCATCATCATCATTATTATTATTATTATTATCATCATCATTATCATCAATCATCATCATTATTATTATTATCGCTCATCATTATTATCAATAATTATTATCACTCATCATTATTATTCTTATTATCAATAATTATTATTATCACTCATTATTATTATCAATCATCATTATTATTATTATTATCAATCATCATTATTATTATTATTATCAATCATCATTATTATCAATAATTATTATCAATCATCATTATTATTATTATCAATCATCATTATTATCAATAATTATTATTATCACTCATCATTATTATCACTCATCATTATTATCAATAATTATTATTATCACTCATCATTATTATTATCAATCATCATCATTATTAATAATTATTATTATCACTCATTATTATTATTATCACTCATCATTATTATCAATAATTATTATTATCACTCATCATTATTATCACTCATCATTATTATCAATAATTATTATTATCACTCATCATTATTATTATTATCAATCATCATCATTATTAATAATTATTATTATCACTCATTATTATTATTA
>OZ038517.1:70304686-70309686 GCA_964036315.1 Acanthosepion esculentum | reverse complement strand
ACAAGATATGCCTGTGTTTTTCTTTTTACTACTGCTAAGTTTGCTTGTGGTGGAAAAGTTTTTTTTTATAATGACGAAGTTTCGGATCTTTATTTCGAGAACGATAAAATAGCATCATTATTCATAAAAGAAATTACCGTGACTACAAAGTGAGGGATCAGTTTACATATTGATTAGAATATAGAATTGATTCCCCACTTTATATACACATAATTTCTTGTTTATTAAATTCTGATTAGGTATGAATCCAGCTTTTCTTCCCCAGCGATGGGTTAAATAGTAAAACTTGTATCACTAAAATCATTAGTACAGTTATACGCATGTTTAAGTCGTTTTGAGTTAATTCATTTTCAAAGATATGTTGGTTTTTCTTAAATATTATATGAAGAAATAAAACTCGCCTTAGGTCAATGTACGTATATCATCAATTGTGATTTATAATACATTTTTGCTTATGGCACTTAAGAAAAGCCCTAGTGCAAGGGTTAATGCTAGGCATGAGCCTATATCGCTGGAAGCTAAGGTGGAAATGAAGAATACATATCATACTAGGGTGTATTTGAGGTTTATAATATAGTTATTTTGACTTAGGTTGAAAAACGACTTAAGTTGTGACCTCTCGAACCAACCAACGACGTACGGTGAGCTACACCTGTATCGCATAAAAAATATTCTTCTGTATTTCTGCTTATTCTTATGTCATTTGATGAGCGGAATCACTTGGTGTCAATTAAATTTAATTATGAGCAATATTAAACATAGAAACCTGATAATGGCCAATTTTGTGCATTTCGAGTTTAGTGCTGATTCTTATGTAATTTGGTGAGTAGAGTCGCATGGAGGTATTGGCAGGGCGTAACGGTCGTGCAAACTAACACAGGAAGAGAGACGCACAATTATAAGAGGACAGACTCTGGATTTCTCAGATTGAAGCTTTATCATTTATAATTCACTTTTGTCTAGCGATTCTTTCATCTTTATTGCTTTTACTTTTATTGCAACTTCTTATTGTCATTTTATGGCCGGCATTAAACAGTGCGGGTGAGAAATAAATAATAGCCACCAGGTGAGGCTCAAACTCCATCTTCCTCTTCAGGGAGTCTTGCTTAAGATGTCAGCTGCCTTACGATTGGTTGGAAAAGATTCCAGTAGACTAATTGAAGGGATCCCTGGAAGTCCATGCCTCGAAGAGATACAAAAAATTATTCTGACAAGTACAGCCCAAACTTTACGAAGGGCTTTATCTATGTAAATTTTTTTTTTTTTTTTTGTCAGTGGAAAGTGTCATGATACCATTTCTAACCTTAGGTCCCTGGGCGGGTCCCGGAAAGAAATGTGTAAACGCCAGATATCAAAGGAAATAATAATAATAATAATAATAATAGAGGGTATTCTGTAAAAAAATGTCCCGAGAAAAGAATTGTCTGACTTAAGATGTCAGCTGCCTTACGTCTAATACTGAAGAGAAAATAAAGCCTTTTTTAAAAAATGTGTTTGAAATTTTTTTAAATTTGAATTCTATCTTTGTTCCTTAGATATTGTCAGGTTGTGTAACTTAAGCCATTTGTTTTAAATCTAAATTTCAAATGAAATATCCCTTCCGTGAAGTTAGACAGATATTTTAGATATGACGTCACTTGCATTTGATTAAATGTAGGCTTAAATTAAGATTTCTAAAAAAAACCTTTCCTTTATTGTAATTGATATAAACATTACTGATAATGACGAAAGATTGTTGAAAGTGCATTAACAAAAGAAATATTGACTTAGCTCAGTTTGTTTATACATTTGATCTGGATGTATTGTTAAATATTTACTAACTGGAAAAAATTGATATAAAAAATGGAATAGACGGGTCTTGTAGGTCAAATTCTCTAAATCTCTTTACTTTGCTGAATACCGTAATGAACAAAATGTCTATTTATTTTAGCATAAATTTTAGCTCCATTATTTTACGTTAGTCACAGTTTTATTATCAGCAGCACTCACTGTGTGCTATATATATATATATATATATATATATATATATATATATATATATATATATATATATATTAATACATGTTTCATTAAATAATATAGATAAGTGTTGTCTATATATTTTATGTAATTTTTTTTCATATAGTCTGATAAGCTTAATAACATTATCATTAAACAATGAAAGAAAATCACAATATTGATACATACTTTTTTTTAATCCAATCTAAGCTTTCGGCTTACATAAGCCATTATCAAAGATGACAATTACACAATATATTTAAGCAATACACGAACAAGAAATTGATGATAGTCTTATTTGTTTACATGGATGATTTCCAAGCAACGATAAACACGTGCAAATAAAACGCTGAAAGCGAAAATCGCACAACAGCTCATGACGTCACACATGACCATGCGAGAGTGAATGCGATGAGTATTGAGTATGGAAAGCCGTTGGTATGAACCAATGGCTTCTGTTACTAATTATAGGCATTTAAGGATATTTTTGGAGATTTCATAGTTTATTTTGTTCAGGTTAGGTTTCAACTGTTTTATGTATATAGCTTCAAGAATTTTTAGTTTTTGTTTATTGTTTTCATGTTTAAGTATAGTTGTGTTTTCGACGAGGATTTTCCAGAATTGTGTATGCGGCCAGGCATGTTGTTTTAAATGTCTAAAAATGTTAGAGTTATCATTCAAATGTAGTGTCAAGCGTCGTGAAAGCGAGTTTGTGGTGTGACCAACATAGATATTATTTAGTTCGTTGGAGATACAATCTCGCAAAGGGCACCTGAATTTGTAAACTATGTTGGTTTTTTTCAAATCGCTAACCGGGGGAGAAGAATAATTGCGAATAATTGAGTTGGATATTTTAGATTTAGTGTAGTATATAATTAACTTAATTTTTTTGCTAGGATCTGTTGTAGATATGTTAGTATTTACTAATTTTTTTAGTTTATTTTCATCTTGTTTATAATTAGTATGCATTTGATTACGATATAGGAGATTAATATGTTTGAGATTAGTAGAAGCAGTATTATGTACTATTTGCTTAGTATTGAGATTTCTAAGAAAGCATCTTATTTGTTCATCAATTATATAGTTTGGAAAGCTATTATTAACAAGTGTTTGTTTTATATTCTTTAGTTCACTGTAAAAAATTTGTTTTGTGGATGAATTAGTTTCTGCACGGTGTATTAGATTTTTATAATTGCTATTTTGTAGTAATATGGGCATTCGCTCTTGTAGTTAAGTGTACATGAATTTATGCTAGTAGGTTTTTTATATGGCGAAATAGTAAATTTGTTATTATTTGTGTTTATCAATATGTCAAGGAAAGGAATTTTATTATTAGTATTGAGTTCATACGTGAATTTGAGGACAGAATTATTTTGGAAACATTTTTGTAGTTGAAGTATTTCATCTGTATTTTCAACTAACATAAGAATATCATCAACGTATCTTACATAGATGGATGGTTTTTATATATATATATATATATGAATTTTATTTTTATTATAAGAGATTATAATAAAAACATGTTGAAATCGCTACACAAAAGCTTTCATGTTTCAATACTTTGTATTTCTTTGATGGTAAGTAACATTTAAAAACAAAGCGTTACCTCTTTTTCGAAAGTTAAAGGTGGGCAGTGGACCGTAAGGTCAGAATTAAAAATAGACTTGTGGGTACGTCTAGATTAACCAATTAAATGTCAGATCTATGCTAAATAAAAAAAGTAAGTCCAGAGGGTGGAGGCAGGTGAATTATTTTTTCATGTATCAATAAACCCGGGACATAGACATGTCATCATTGATGATTGCAGAAAATACGTCAGCGACAAATGTATCGTGATTGTAGACAAATATGGTATGTTCACTTTTTTGAAAGGATCTTGAGGGGCAGGGTACGTTAATCAGACATAAATTTAATAGAAAAATTTTTATTTTTTTAATTTTTTTTTCAGGAAGCTTCTTAAAGGGGCCTGTAGATAAAATGAAAAATGTGGAATATCTATATAAGATATTTCATTTGGAGATATATATATCCAAATAAGAGAAAGAACAAATGGAGGAAAAATCCACAATTCATAGGATTTACTTTTTAAAAAAGTGCTCAATACAAAGTAGAGCAAAATATTATTATTATATTTTTATTACGAGAGATTATAATAAAAACATTTTAAATTGCTACACAAAAGCTGTCATGTTTCAATACTATGAATGTACTTCCTCAGGGAATGGTTGGTAACTGGTGATAAAAATGATTTTTTCTAGGGAAATTTAAAAACAAATTATTACGTCTTTTCTGAAAGTTAAAGGTTTCGGGCACAAGGTCCAAATTACAAATATATAACATAAAATATTAAATAATATTAAAAATATATAATAAAATATATAATGGCATAAAAAATATATAACATAAAATATTAAATAATATTAAAAATATATAATAAAATATATAATGGCATAAAAATATATAACATAAAATATTAAATAATATTGAAAATATATAATAAAATATATAATGGCATAAAAAATATATAACATAAAATATTAAATAATATTAAAAATATATAATAAAATATATAATGGCATAAAAAATATATAACATAACCACAAGTATATTTTTAATTCTGACCTTTTAGCTTTTGAAAAAGAGGTAACGAATTGTTTTTAAATTTCCCTAAAAATCTTTATCACCAGTTATCAACCATTGCCTGAAGAAGTACAATCATAGTATTGAAACATGAAAGCTTTTGTGTAGCAATCTCAAATGTTTTTATCATAATCTCTTATAATAAAATATATATATATATATATATATATATATATATATATGCAGATATTTCAAATGGGCACTTAGGTATATATAAATAATTTGTGGATAAGTGCCCATTTGAAATGTCTTTGTTTGATAGTTTTCTGCATTTCTCTTTCTTTTCTTCTCCTCTTTTCTCAAGTGAATGTGAAAATCTTTTTGTGTGTTATTCTGGGGGTGAATGTAAATTCACATACCAA
>OZ038517.1:70239686-70299686 GCA_964036315.1 Acanthosepion esculentum | reverse complement strand
ACAGTTACGTTGCCAGGCAAATGCCATACCAACTTTTCGAGCGGTCCTCGGTGATGAAGAAGTAGCGAATCAGATTTGATATAGCGCTGCTCGATCACATATTCTGTGGTGGAACTCAACTGAGTTTCCTTTTTTACCCATAGGACTCTGCTCCCTCGAGCCATGACTACTATCACCAAGCCGCTCCAACTGAAGCATTAGAAGCCGGTTCACGCTTAGGATCTACAAGTAATTAGGTGGATTTAAGAATTATAATTAAGTAATTCATCGAGTCTAGAAACCTAAAATAAAAGAAAAGTAAAATTAACATGGGTTTTAACTTTAAAAATCAAGAGATCAGTTGAATCTGCTACTTTGGTTTCAACCTTACGGTATATCCTCAGGTGATTTTATCAATAGATAAAAATCGCCTGAGGATACCATAAGGTTGAAACCAAGGAAGCAGATTCAGCTGACCTCCGGATTTTGAAAGTTAAAACCCCGACATGTTATTTTTACTTTTCTTTTTTTTTTTTTCACACGGTACTGGGCACTTTTTGATACTCCTGCTTCCTGGTCGGATTCCACCTTGACCATTAACCTTTTATGTATTATGTATCAACTATTCTGTCTGTAAATGTCCGTCACTCTCTCCCTCTAAATATCTGTCTCTGTAAATGTCTCTCTCTCTGTCTCTGTCTCTCTAAGTGCCTGTCGGCCTCTCACTCTAAATGTCTCTTTCTTAGATTTGTCTGTTTTTCTCTTTCTCTCTGTCTGGCTCTCTCTCTGTCTGGCTCTCTCTCTCTCCCTAACTAAACGTCTCTTTGTCTCTCTCCTTAAACGTCTCTCCATCTCTCTGTCTGACTCTCTCTAAATGTCTCTTACTCTCACTCTAAATGTCTCTCTTTAAATTTCTGTCTGTTTTTCTCTTTTCCTCGAAATGTCTGTCTCTCTCTCTCTCTCTCTGTAAACATCTCTCTCTCTCTCCTTAAATGTCTCTCTCTCTCTGACTCTCTCTAAATGTCTCTTACTCTCACTCTAAATGTCTCTCTTTAAATTTCTGTCTGTTTTTCTCTTTTCCTCGAAATGTCTGTCTCTCTCTCTCTCTCTGTAAACATCTCTCTCTCTCTCCTTAAATGTCTCTCTCTCTCTGACTCTCTCTAAATGTCTGTCTCTTACTCTCACTCTAAATGTCTCTCTTTAAATTTCTGCCTGTTTTTCTCTTTTCCTCTAAATGTCTGTCTCTCTCTCTCTGTAAACATCTCTCTGTCTCTCTCTCCTTAAATGTCTCTCTCTGACTCTCTCTAAATGTCTGTCTCTTACTCTCACTCTAAATGTCTCTCTTTAAATTTCTGCCTGTTTTTCTCTTTTCCTCTAAATGTCTGTCTCTCTCTCTCTCTCTCTGTGTAAACATCTCTCTGTCTCTCTCTCTCCTTAAATGTCTCTCTCTCTGACTCTCTCTAAATGTCTGTCTCTTACTCTCACTCTAAATGTCTCTCTTTAAATTTCTGTCAGTTTTTCTCTTCTCCTCTAAATGTCTGCCCCTCTCTCTCTCTAAACATCTCTCTGTGTCACTCTCTCTCTCCTTAAATGTCTCTCTCTCTGACTCTCTCTAAATGTCTGTCTCTTACTCTCACTCTAAATGTCTCTCTTTAAATTTCTGTCAGTTTTTCACTTTTCCTCTAAATGTGTGTGTGTCTCTCTCTCTCTCTGTAAACATCTCTCTGTCTCTCTCTCTCCTTAAATGTCTCTCTCTGACTCTCTCTAAATGTCTGTCTTTAAATTTCTGCCTGTTTTTCTCTTTTCCTCTAAATGTCTGTCTCTCTAAATCTCTGTCTGTCTCTAAACAGTTGTCTCTCTCTCTCTCTCTCTCTTCATTTTTCTTTTGATATTGATTCTTTTTGTAACCGATTTCTCTCCATTTTTGCATTTCTGTATCTTGACTTGATCCCCTTGCATTAGCAAATCCAATTTCTTTTAGAAGAACCACACCCTGATCTATCCCCGTCCATTCCCTAAGCAACTACCGAAGCTGCTTGCTTCTTTCTTCTTACATTTGGTTTGGTTTTGGTGTCAAACTTGTGGCACATTTTGGAGGGAGTCAAATTTAAGTATTGAGAGGAGCAGGTCGGGGAGGGAATGTTCTTTCCAGAAAGTGCTGGCCAAATTCCACAGACAATATCTGCTGAGGGAATCCCACTCTCCAGGTTCACGAGGAGAGAGGCGTGTGGAGTAAACTTCCAGGAAGAAATCTTTATTTGATCCATGGATGGGTCAGGTTATCGTTTCTGTGATGGCATGTGTCAAAGGAATTACGCAACTTGTGATGTCAATCTGCCATTTTTTTTCCATATAGATCTTTGCATTTCCTGACCCAGGGATTGAAGCCTTAAAAGATGATTTTTGGCAAAGAATGACTTGGAAGTCAGTACATACTTTCCTCGGTTACCATTCATTGTTACGAGAGAAATCTGAGGAAGTAATATAACGACCAAATAACATTTAAAAGTTACTTATTTGTTTCTTTCTTTGTTTCTTTTTGGTAATTTCCTCAAAGACACACACACACATATATATTTAAGACATTTTTTTTATGTTTATACATTCTTTTTATAGATAAAAATATTTAAGTAAATGCTCTGTTTATAATAAACAGTATTAACAACATTTGCCAGCCTGAATGTCCGAGAAATTTTCATAGGAAATATTCGTCCTCCACATTTACATTTGGATATGCATTGAGCAAATATGAATGAATGAGAGAAAATCATAGAGAATCGTGTTTAAAAACAGTAAAATTGATCTTGCTAACCGAACGCTCCAATGTGCTCCATTCGGTTAAGGAATGTCAGGGTATATGATGGTCCCGTATAGGATACAGGTTCGATTCCTGTCGGAGGACGAATATTTTCTATGAAAATTTCTCAAACATTCAGGCCGGTAAATGTTGTTAATACTGTTTATTATAAAACAGAGCATTTACTTAAATATTTTTATCTATAAAAAGAATGTATAAACATAAAAAAAATGTTTTAAATATATATGTGTGTATGTGTCTTTGAGGAAATTACCAAAAAGAAACAAAGAAAGAAAGAAACAAATAAGTAACTTTTAAATGTTATTTGGTCGTTATATTACTTCCTCAGATTTCTCTCGTAACAATGAATGGTAACCGAGGAAAGTATCTTAATAAAAAGGTCTTAAAATAAGTGTCGGACTTTGTCCATTTCATAATGTGTGATGTCATTTGCTTACATTTGGATACGTATCAAGCAGATATGAATGTAGGTGAGAAAATCATGGAAAATTGTAGTTTAAAAACAGCCAAATCAACCTTGCTAACCGAAATGCTCCTCTGTGGTGAAATCGGTAAAACCACCTCAGGCTATATGGTGGTGCCGTATAGGATACAGGTTTGATTCCTGTCGGAGGACGCATATTTTCAATGACAATTTCTCGGACATTCAGACCGGTAAACGTGGTTAATACTGTTTATTATAAAACAGAGCGTTTACTTAAATATTTGTATCTATAAAAAGAATGTATAAACATAAAAAAATGTCTTAAATAATTGTCGGACTTTGTCCATTTCATAACACACACACACACACACACACACACACACACACACACATACACACACACACACACACACACACACACACACACACACACACACACACACACACACACACATACACACACACACACACACACACATACACACACACACACACACACACATACACACACACACACACACACACACATACACACACACACACACACACACACATACACACACACACACACACACACATACACACACACACACACACACACACATACACACACACACACACACACACACACACATACACACACACACACACACACACATACACACACACACACACACACACACATACACACACACACACACACACACACATACACACACACACATACACACACACACACACACATACACACACACACACACACACACACACATACACACACACACACACACACACACACACACATACACACACACACATACACACACACACACACACATACACACACATACACACACACACACACACACACACACACACACACACACACACACACACACATCCCTTACATCCTTTTATCTCTATATTTTAAAGTATTTTTAAACCCCTTTGTATTCCTCTTTTAATTTTAAATTAATATTTCATTCTTCATATAACACTAAATTAATGTTGGGTCACCCCAAGGCGGTGTAACGCTTTGCAAGCTTGTCTCGATAAAACAGTTAATGAATAGTGAGTTTGATCCTCACTGGGTGCCCTATACTTTTGGCCTTGTGCCACATCTAAGCTACGCTTGGAAAATCACTATAACCCTAAATTAATGTCATAAGGTTAATATTCGAGTTTAATTTTACAAAACTTCTTCCCTTTAAGATAAATACCTTCTACCCTCCCCTGACTCCTGACTCGTGCCTTTCGTCTGACTGATACATTAAAATTAATAAATTCAGTATTAGTTTTTCAACTGTGTTTTTTTTTTAAACCTATCTGCAAGGTGGTCAAGCTAATCCCTGTTTCAGAAGCTTGCTCAGATGCATTTTTGTGCTTTGTGTTTGTTCAACACCCACAGAGCCCATCCGTGGTGGTTTATACTGCAACTATGGTGAGCAGACCTTAGTTACAGTTTCTGGGAAAGTGCGTGTTATCTAGTGTGATCAACGATTTGGACGAGGCCAGCACAATCACAAACTCGGCCACGATGACTTGTAACTTTGTGCTAGCACAGCTATCGACAGCCCCTAAGTGGTTTTGTCTACCAAATTCCACTCACAAGGCTTGGATCAACCCATGACATAGTTTTTCAGGCACTTCCCAAAAAGGTGGCACATTCTGGGATTGCCTCCTCTAGACCGATAACATCAAGAAGTCCTCTTCATGACAAATCGACCATAGCGAGATTTGAACCTGGGTCTCATGGTCAGAAAGTGAACGTTCTAACCACTTACCTATTTGCCTGTATAGTAGATGAGTATCCTCAAATACGAGTGGCCAGACATTAATATATATCTCCTGAAAAATTAATTTCGGTTGAGCTCTCTGGTTTGAGGTGTGAGTTTGTAAACAGTGACTATTTAAGCTAATATTGCACGACTCTTCGGCAGAATTGAGTCACTGTCAGTCACTGTGTGTTTATCTAAATCTAAAAATAAACACGCTAAAATTCACCTTCATTCCTGCCGTGCGCCAACGGCTTAGTGGTAGAAGTTTCGACTGACCCAAATTCAGTCGGGTTTCGATCCTAGCTAGAGGCAATTGGACGTCTAGCCACACAGATGAGCTGTGAAACAGAGAAACAGTCTGTCTGTGGATGACAAAAATATATATATATATATATATATATATATATTTAGTTGTATTGACGTGAGTTTGTGACCCTGGTTTCATGCCCCTTGCAATCACCTGATTGTCTGATGATCGCAGTGTGAGTAAAACACAGGGTCACAAACTCACGTCAATCCAACTAAATATGTTAGCTCTATCACTGATATTGAGTGCTTTCCAATAAGTTCTTTGCATGTATAATATATAAATATGTATAAAATTATATATATATATATATACATACATACATATACATATATATATATATATATATATATATATATATATATATATATATATGTATGTGTATTTAGGCAGCAAATTCTGTTTTAGGCATGACTGATTGAATAAATTACAGACATTATGTCTGCTAATTTTGAACAAAATCCTTTCATACTCCCGAATAACCTTCCGTGTATTGATGTCAAAGGATGAGAGAAATGTGCTATAGCTGTTTAAATTTCTTTTATTTTCATTTCCCAAGAACTTTCGATCTTCTCCCAAGATCATCTTCAGGGGTGCATGTGGTACAAAACTATATGTTGTTCGTTAATATAAGTATTTATACAAAGTTGTGCGTTGTTATCCGTTACCATAATTTTTTCATTATGCTTTTAAATGCAAAAAAGTTGACATATTCACAATGTTTCGGATGTTGTATGCTCCAGCATTTTTAGGTGATTGGAATTTCAAAATGAAATCCCAATGATACATGGACCAGTAGATTTAGACAGTGGTTAGATCTAGTGACTATACCCAAAGAGTTGTCAGTTCAAGACCAGGCCACAGCAGTGGTGAACCAAAACATGGAGAGTTGAGTTAAAGGGAAATAACTGAGACATCCAGAAGAGGGATGGCATGTGGAACTAGAACAATCCACCCCAGTGGGCGAAATAAAGAGTTTGGTTCAAAATTCCAATCACCTGAAGAAGGCTGGAGCGTACAACAGCCAAAACGTGAATATGGCAATGAAGATGAGGATAACAGTTTGAATAATGTAAATAATGCAAGTAATCATAATACCTCATCTCGGAGATATAGACAGATATATAGAGAGACATAGACATAAAGGCCGGAGCGTACAACGGCCGAAATGTTGTGAATATGGCAATGAAGATGAGGATAACAGTTCGAATAATGTAAATAATGCAAGTAATCCTAATACCTCATCTCAGAGATCCAATCACCTGAAGAAGGCTGGAGTGTACAACAGCTGAAATGTTGTAAATATGGCAATGAAGATGAGGATAATAGTCCAAATAATGTAAATAATGCAAGTAATTTCTTTAAAAAAAATCAAACATATTCTAAACTGCCTCTAGTAATTATATCTATGTAAACATCTAAATACACAAAAGCTGAGTATCATTTACCATGTATTCAACTGTGAAAGAAGAACGACATATTTTTATTACTTCACAGCTCCTAAGAGAAATTAAATTTTGGCATTAAATGAGCCATAAAGAAGTTGATATGCTGTTAAACAGACAAATGAAATCAAATATCACCGTTTTACTATTGAACTAGCTAGATGCAAACAACTCTTCTATCAGTTTCTTTTCTCGCACTTATCCACTGTGAAACTCCCTTCTGATTTTTTCCTTCACTGCCATCTAACATTTTCAAAAATTTAGATGCAACATCAGTCGTCTTCATGAAACCTATTCCTTTATTGTCTTTTCCTCATTAATATCTTCTCATTCATTTTCACTCTTTGTTACCTCTTGCAGCCTTAGTGACATTATTGCCTTTGTTTAGCTGAAATTTTAAAAAAAACGAAACTTGTTTCAACTTGTGACTTTTCAAAATCATTCTTTTATAATTTTGTTTTCTCTTTCCAGGTCTTTCAATGAAGAATTTCTTCAGAAACTTTTTGTATTTCTGGCGCAACCAGATCAGGTTAGTAATTCGGAGAAGATCTTGAAGAAAATCATTTCAAGAACTTCTCAAGCTTAAAACCTTGTCAACGCATTTATCATGCATCAGTTCAGTGGGTATTTATTGATGAGAACCTGATCTTTTTCAATGGTATTTCTTTTCCAACCTTTTCCTTAGCAGTCTTGAGGTCCATGACCTGGTGAATGACATACTTATGGTTGTTTTTTGGGTTTTTTTTTTTTAAATACTTGGTCTCATGGGAGGAATGTTAAATTAAACACAGATTCCAAGCTGAAAATTAATATAAACTTAATATATTATTGTGGTGTAAATACAAGATGTTGAGTGTAGGGAGGGGAATATTGGAACCGAAAACATGCATTCTTAAAGTTTAGATAAGGAACGAAGAACACCGTAGTTCAATTCCATATTAACAGACACTTAAATTGTTCAGATAAATGATCTATCCAGAATTGAAATACTTCAGGAGAGTTTTTTACTGTGATTAAAACCTATCATAAATTCATTCCATTTGTTAAGTATCTTCTTTTATCTAACCACATTGAGCACTGTTTTCGTTACACCTTATATTAAGTAAACATTTACATTATTTGGGCTGTTATCTTCGTCTTTATTGCCATATTCACAACGTTTTGGCTGTTGTACACTTCTGCCTTCTTCAGGTGATTGGATTTTCAATCACTTGAAGAAGGCTGGAGTGTACAACGGCCAAAACGTTGTGAATATGGCAATGAGGACGAATAATGTAAGTAATCATAATACCTCATTTCAGAGATATAGACAGATATTAAGTAAATATTTATTCACTTATCTGTGTATGCACGCTAGTGCATACATCATCATCATCATCCCCTCGACCTTTGTAATCGTAGGGTGGATCCGAAGGCAGAAGCCACACTAACTCTTTTTCACAATGGTCTATCAACGGCAACCATCAGCAACTCTGGTAGAGTCATATCTGTCTATTGTTTGACATTGTCCAAACAGTTTTTGTCTTGGCTTCCTCTCCTACGCCCACCTTCAACGACGCTTTGCATGATGGTCTTGCACAGGCTGTCGTGCCTTGTAACATGTCCAAACCAACGCCATTTTTTTTCGTTTGACAGTGGCGACAAGTGGTTCCTGGTGGCCCATAAAACTTTCAACCCTTTTCCCTACAAACCCATTGTTTTTTTTTTGTTCCCAATAGAAAATGCCAAGGAGTTTTCTCATGCATTTCTTCTCAAATGCTTGGATTCTTCTCTCTGTATCTGCCACCAGTATCCAAGTTTCACATCTATATAGGAGAATGGAGACTACCAGTAATTTTTACAGTTTGTATGAAAGGCAACGCCACAAACTACAAAAATTACCTTGCTTCTTGTTGCCTGCTGGAAACCCTCAGTTCCTGTCTTTAAGAATTCTGGGGAACCTTCTGACCAGTTGGATTATCGCCTTATTAGTCTCTTACCTCTTTTTGGCAAAGTCTTTAATCAACTGCGAATTGCTTAAGCATCACACGATCTTCTTTCAGATACACAAGATGGCTTTCGTTGCTCTAGGTCAATGAGGTGTTAACGGTTATTATAGAATTTATCTATCAGACTTTAGATAAGAACGGTGAGGCTCTGGCTGTGGTTTTAGATATCTCGAAGGCGTTTGACAGAATTTGGCATGTTGGCCTTCTTCACAAGCTCAAAGAGTATGGCGTTTCCGTTCGAATATTTGTTAATTCAATCATTCTTAACACATTCTGTAATGAAAGTCGTGTTGAATGACCACACTTATATATCATTTCAAATTACTTCGGGCTCTATCGTTGGACCTACGTTAATTCTTATCATCATCAACAACCTTCCCGATGTCATTAGTTCCTGACTAGGTAGTTATGTTGATGACTCACCTATTTACCAGCGATTTGTCCAGTCTGTACTTTGTTTGAAAGCTGATTTTCCTCTTCCATATTCTTGTCAATTTGGCCATTGCTGCCATGGGTTGTGGCAGTCCATGTGCAGATATCCAAGTTGCAGGTACCATCTTTAGACATGACTGCTCCTAAGTATTTAAAACTGGATACTTCCTCCAGTGAATTCCTGTTCATGGTAATGTTGACACAGGTGCTACTGTTTGTGTCGTTCACCGTTACTTTGGATTTCTCCGAGCTGACCTCCATTCCATATGCTCTTGCTCTTTCAAAAAATTTGTTGGTCAAGTCTTGGAGCTCACTGTTACTACCTTTACAGAAACATATATACATACTCACAGACAACTTAACCCCCCTGAAGATAGTCTCAGAAGTGATTAAAAATACTTATGAAAATAAAAACTATTTGAAAGAAAATTTTGGCATTTTTCTTGATCAATTTTCTAAGGCTACCAAGAAATTAATCCACAAAAACTTGAAAAGATCACAGTTAAAACTAAATGATATCATATGTCTAAATTATTTAATCAAACCTGTTTGAATGAAAATATTCTGCCTAAATATACCCAATATATATATATATATATATATATATAATTATATTGGGTATATTTAGGCAGAATATTTTCTGTAATGTAAGTAAACCAAAAGGTCTCATGGTCATGTTTTTGTGTCGTAGGCTATATATTTTCTGTTCTTATAACATCTCTTTAGCCATTCCACCCTGACGATCTGCGTAGGTGAAACCTAGGTAAAAAAGGTTTGTCTGGCTCTTTAGGTTTACTTAGTTTGCTCTACTTAGCATATTGACTACTTTGCTTAGTTATTTTACTTACCTCGTGTCGGAGTTGTTTTTCTTTGGACTCTGAACTTAGATTCTAGACGATTAATTTCGCCGGAAGTCCATGTTCTTAGTTCTTTCTTTTTTTTTTTTTTCCCCTTTTTTTTCTTGGGTATTGGTTTGTTCATTTACAAGCTAAAAAAGCTCAGGTTTTGCCAGACAAGTATAGCTGCTTACATTTATAAGGTTATTAGTATTATACATATTTATTTGTGTATTTAGGTAGCAATCCTTCTTTCATGCATATTTCATTGAAAACGACAGACAAAATGCTTTGATTTATTTTTTTATACAATTTTTCATGCGATCTAATAATGTTTTTCTTTTCAGATGATAAACTATATAAAAACTGTCCGAATGTTCTTTTTATCCAAGCCATTTTCAAGGATGAAATATGTTAACTGTTAAATAAGAAATAGTTTGTTTTATGTATGTATTTATATAATGTTTTCATTTTCAAAACACGGTCAAGATATTGTGTCCATGTTCATAGTTGATATTATTAAGTGTTGTTTTTTTTTTTATGCCTAAATGTATAGCTGAAAGCACTCGGATAAGAAGAACATTCGGACAGTTTTTATATAATTTATCATCTGAAAAGAAAAACATTATTAGATCACATGAGAAATTGTATAAAAAAATAAATCAAAGCAGGACAGACTAGGTTCTATAGCCTTGGATGGCAACTGGTCTAGGTGAAGGACAACTCTGAATTCAAAACCTGCGGAGGGTCGTTTGGGCACTTCGAGGCATGTAGTGCACCATGTCTCTGTATTTGGCCCTTCAAAAAACGTGATTGGTTCTGCACAAAGCCTTCACCACTATACAAATCATATGTACTGGTGTCTGGCTATCGGTTCCTAGGAACTAAGCTGGTTGACCCTCATACACTGAATACGACAGGAGTCCACTATATATATATATATATATATATATATATATATATATATATATATATATATATATAATTACAACAATTAACCCCAAAATTGAACAAATAGCTTTAATTATCTTCCCAAACAAAAACAAAACTATTAAATAAGCTATATAAACAAATTTTTACTACGTTAATAAAAACACTGATCGAAATAAAAATAAAAAATAAATAAATATATAAGATAAGAAATAAAAATAAAAAATATAAATATGTAAAAACAAGCAAAATAATTTAACCCAAATAAATAAATAAACGACTTCCGACAAAATAACCAGCAAAATAGACTACCCACAATGCACCACTGAGCCGTATATATAAATAGCCGAGAAAAATAACACCACTCGTGGTCTGACGGTTGCATCTAGCATGAAACAGACTGTCGCCTCCAAGTGTTGACTTCTATGTTCACTTATATATATATATATATATATATTTATATGTATGCACACACACACATTAATAATAAATATCTGCTTTGTATTAGGTGAAAGTGAATAAAAAATCTTATCTCTGTTTTTCTTTTTGACAGGTTTGTGTCACAATCAAAGCTCTCCTTGAGGGCCATGGCAGTGATGACCCTGATCCTTTTATAAATGTCTTGTTGTCCGAGCCCATCTTGCAGGAGTCGGTGTTGCCTCTTATTACAGACTTGATTGGCCTTGTGATAAGCAAAGGTTAGACTCTTTTTCACTCTCACACGTTTTAATCAGTTGCTTTTAAAAAATTTATTTTCTAATATATTTCTTTTTTATTTTAATATTTTGTATTGTATTCATTTAAAATTTTTATTATAGATTTTAAATTTTTTGTTTTCAAATCAACGAGCAAAGGGGCAAGAAATTGAAAGCAGTTACAACAATCAAATGTAAAGAAAGATAAATAAAAACAGAATCTGATTGGTTTTTTGCTTGTCAGTCTCCAGAGCTTGATCGAGGACAGGGACTAAACGAGAGGAAAATTAATGATTGATTTGTTTTTTACAGTTTATCAACCCTTTACCTTTTTTAGTGGCTTTATTGCCTTTGACCTTCAAACATTTAAATGCAATGTCAATCGTTATCTTCTGTCTTCTTAATTCTTCTCCTTTTATTGTCCTCTCTCCTTAATAGTAGTTTTTCTCATATTCTCTAACACTCAGTAACCCCTTGCGTCCTAGTGGCTTTATTGCCTTTGATCTTCAAAAATTTAAATGCAAAAAATATATATATATATGTAATTCCTATCTGTCAAATCGGGTCATTGGCAACCCTGTCATTGGCCCTAGAAAGCAGTAACCAGTTATGTCATCTAGTTGTTGGTCCTTAAATTCCTTCAGACCACTGTGGTTACCATTTAACTGACTCTTCACTCATTAGGACATGACTTTTTTTTTCACTGGTATTGTCTTGGTGGCATGGGTCCAATTGATTTAACACTCTTCCGCCACATGTTTTTGATCTCAGAGGGTGAAAAGATTTTTAAAATCAGCAAACTTTAAGTGGAGATGGTTCAAAAATTTGGAATTTGGAAGCTACACAAAAAAGAAAAACAAGAATCCTTTGGAATAAAGAATTAACTCTGGTTAAAAATGTAACAATTTGGTTTATATATGATTTGTTCAGTATTTACATTAGTCAGACTATTGTCCTCATCTTTGTCGCCATATTTGTCACAACGTTTCGGCCGTTGTACGCTCCGGCTTTCTTCAGGTGGTTGGAATTTCGAACTGAACCCTTTATTTCTCGACTGCCTTAACCAGGTATTGAACTCACACTCTTTGGGTCTGTCACTGGATCTAACCAACGCCTTTGTCCACTGTCCCCCCCCCCACCTTCCACTTAGGATACAATCTTTTCCCTGGGAGCAGGTTTTCGTAGCGCCGCCCATGCGGCACCAGCGTATCCGACTCCAAGAAAGAATACTCTGACTTTAGAATTTCAGTTTTTCTGTTTCTGACCAGTCCAGTATATATCGTCTCTTCATCTAACTTAAATCTAATATAAATATGTCTCCATTAACCATGTCCTGAAGAAGGTCTATTTGACCGAAACGTCTGACGTCGACAGAAAAACAAAAACAAAATAAAAACAGTAAACTCACAAAATCGGATTTTGCTTTGTCTTTTCCACATCTTCATCATATATATAAATATTTCTAAACAATTTTAACTAAAACATATAAACTGCTACATAACTGCAATCATGTTTTGAGACTGTGTGCGTAATGGTCAATTCTTGCTGGTATGTGGGGCTTAGACAGATTTATTGGTAAACTGATTTTATCCTGATAGTTTACGTTCTTCTGTTACTTTATCAAGTTAAGACCAAAGACTATTATGAACTTGACACTCTGTTAACACCAAGGTGAGATTCCAAATAACTTGTATGGCCAACAGAAATCCAACACGGAAGTTAACTTCAAGCTCCTCATAGGCACAACGTCTGATTGGTTAATTGAGGTCACCCCCACTAGCATATTAGAAATTTAGGCCCTTTTTTCCCCCCACCTTTCCCTGTTGAGGGTATTGCTAGTTTTAAACCATAAAATGACCGTCTATTCTCCAATTAAGCAACACCGTCTGAGGAGGGGCACACACAGATAATTAATAGTTGTTCATTATCACAACGGATTTGTGATTTGAATTTATTTTCAGCTAAAATACTTACCATGGGACTGTCAGATATTCATTCAACAAGTAGACATAGCAGCAGTTGCAACATAGAGAACAGATTGCACCAGTTGCAACATAGCAGCAACTGATTGCAGCTGGTTTGATGGCGAGAACTGGTGAGGGTTGCCACCAGAGTAAATGCAACTGGATAGTGCAGTCAGTGAAGAGTTTGCAAATTCTTGACGCATGTTTTATTATCAGTTTTACAACTCTACTTATTAATTAAAAAATAAACAATGACGGCTGATATTTTAAAACCTCTTTTTCAGGCACATACGATGCAAGAGCCCGTGTTATAGCCAAACATTTAGCGTGGCTCTTTCGTGTCGACTGGAAACAGGTGGTTGATTTTGAAGGTTCGGTCTCAGAACATTTGAAAACAAACAACTACGAAGTTTCGGAGTGAGTATTTCAGTTCCTGTAATCGACTTGCATGCACTAAATTTTGAAAAGTGGTTGAGGTTTAGTAATTATTTTATTTTTCATTTAATGAAATTGGATCTGCACTAAAAGATTTTTAAAATAGTAAATATTCTGGGTATGTAAAGGGATCTATTATTTTATTTTATTTGGCGGGAGCTGATAACAATGGTTTAGTGATACAAGTCATACTAATTAACCCATAGCTGGGGGAACGATCCTAGGTATGACGATAAACTACATCTATGTCCTGGGTATGACAATAAACTACATCTGACAGCAAGGCCACTGATCAGGAGGTTTTGATGAGCGTGAAACCACCTCTTAATTGCTGGTGTTCCCAGGTCCACCCTGACCCGGGGTAGTAGCACCTGTTAGGGTCCCAACTACGGGCAAATAGTTACTTTGGTTAAAAGGCTATAAAAATGTAAAAATAGGTCTTAACCAGCAATAAATTCTTGAAGGAAAAATACTACCAGCAATTTACCAGCAATCCATTTTTGGAAAAAGAAAAAATTTTTGCCAGCAATACATTTCTGGAAGTAAATATTATCAGCAATAAAAATCTTCAACATCTGTCTATATCTCTGAGATGAGGTATTATGATTACTTATATCATTTGGACTGTTATCCTCATCTTCATTGCCATATTCCAGCCTTCTTCAGGTGACTGGAATTTCAAACTGAATCCTTTATTTCATCCACCAGGTAGATTGTTCTAATTCCACATGCCATGCCTCTTCTGGATGTCTCAACTATTTTCCTTTAACTCAACTCCTCAAGTTTATGTTCACCACTGCTGTGCCTTGGTATTGAACTCACACCTCTTTGGGTCTAGCTTACATCTTTATCCCCTGGGCCATGTATCCTCAAAGAGATGTGAGTTCAATACCAGGCCACAGCACTGGTGAACCAAAAATCCTCGAGGTAGGTCTTGGTTGATGGCAGATTCAAATGTTAATCATGTCTGACTTATTTCTTTAGGTATGTACAATGTCATATAACAAATTTTGTGCTGCCCCCTTCCGTTGATGCCTGAAGCACGGGTTTATTTTGCTTCATGGTTAAACCAGCACTGGACTTAAACGTGGCCAATTCCTGTACAGTTTTATTCATCTATGTGGCAAGAGAAAATCACTTACCGGGGAAAAAAACCACATGTGTCTTCTGTGTGATATACCAAAGACAAAATAACAAAGATAAGGATAAGTTAGTGACGGCAGTTGCCGTAAATGCATCTCAGATATGCTAAGATTTTTTGTCCTCTCCAACTGTCGATGAATGAAAAAAATTGTTCAATGGTTAGTGTTCTTGAACTGCTGGGAATTTTAGTATTCTACCTCGTCCCTTGTCTTGCGAGTGAGTGGAGCCCTGTAAGTTGAATTTCTGACTGTTTACATGTATTGGGATTTTTGACATTGGACCAGCAATTCGTGATTTTGGCATTTCTTTTGGCCCCAATCGACCTTCGACCTTCGAGTTGTGATTTGAAATTGAACTGCCATATCACTTTTGAAACAATTTATTTATTATAATGCTGCTAATATTGGGCAACACTCGTTAAATACTTTTCTATAAAAAATAAGGTCTTTTTCCTAGGTTGAACTAGATATGAATGGATTCTGCAAATGCTGTTAAAACCACTAAAAGCTTTTATTTCTGTATATATATATATATATATATATATATATATATATATATATATATATATATATATATATTAATAGATTTAAAATATGGTTTTAGCGCTACACAGTGATAACCATGTTTCAGAAATGGAAGCTAAAGCCCTTGAATTTAATTTTGTTATTAAACCAAAGACATTAGTTCCATTTCTCCATCAAGCAAATTTTCTCTTCATGAGGAAATGGAACTAATGTCTTTGGTTTAATAACAAAATTAAATTCAGGGGCTTTAGCTTCCATTTCTGAAACATGGTTATCACTGTGTAGCGGTAAAACCATATTTTAAATCTATTAATTTATAATATTAATGCTCTGTAAATTTAAATTTACATTGAGCACTATTGTGTAAAAATAAAAATATCTATAAGAAACCCGGATTTTATATCTTACTGTTCTTTCCTTTTTATTTATATATACATATATATATATATATATATTTTTTTTTTGTTTAACATTCTTTTTATAGATACAAGTATTTAAGTAAATGCTCTGTTTATAATAAACAGTATTAAATAACATTTACCAGCCTGAATGTCCGAGAAATTTTCATAGAAAATATTCGTCCTTTGACAGGATTCGAACCTGTATCCAATACGGAACCGTCATATAGCCTGACGTGCCTTAACCGTTTTGGCCACAAAGGAGCGTTCAGTTATCACGGTTGATTCAATGAAAATTTCTCGGACAATCAGGCCGGTAAGTGTTACTAATACTGTTTATTATAAAACAGCGCATTTACCTAAATATTTTTATCTATAAAAAGAATGTTAAACATAAAAATGTCTTAAAATAATTGTCGGACTTTGTCCATTTCATAATGTGTGACGTCATTTGTTTACATTTGATACGCCATGAGCAGATATGAATGTACGTGAAAGAATCATGGAAGATTGAAGTTTATAAGCAGTAAATTCGACCTTGCCAACCGAATGATCCTCAGTGGCCGAATAACGGATTTATTACTTTTACTATATATATATATATATATATATATATATATATATGCACATTTCATTAAAAACGACTGACAAGGTGCTTTTATTTAGTTTTTTATATAATTTCTCGTGCGATCTAATAAAGTTTTTCTTTTCAGAGGATAAATTATATAAAAACTGTCCGAATGTTCTTTTTATCCGAGCGCTTTCGGCTATACCTTTAGCCATTTTCAAGGATTATATTTCAACTGTTAGAATTAGAAATAGAAATTAGAAATGACTTTGAACATGGACATAATATCTTGACTGTGTTTTGAAACAAAAAAATGAATCACTTTATAAACATACATATAACAAACTATTTCTAATTCTAACAGTTGAAATATAATCCTTGAAAATGGCTAAAGGTATAGCCGAAAGCGCTCGGATAAAAAGAACATTCGGACAGTTTTTATATAATTTATCCTCTGTAAAGAAAAACTTTATTAGATCGCACAAGAAATTATATAAAAAACTAAATAAAAGCACCTTGTCAGTCTTTTTTAATGAAATGTGCATAAAAGAAGGATTGCTGCCTAAATACACATATATATATATATATATATACATATACATATATATATATATATATAAATATATGTAATTGTTTTTGTTTCCCTAGAGAGGAGGCCCGTGAAAAGGATAAGCGTGCACGAACCAGCAAATTTAAAAGGTTTGCATTGATTGGCTTAGCAACAGTCGGAGGTGGAACACTTATTGGTGAGTTCATGAAATTTGTGTCCTTTTTATTTATACCATCATGACACCTTGTTTTAAGCTTACCAGCATGCCAGTTGTTTGTTTTTGTTTAGCAGCATATCAACACCTCTATGGGTTATTTCATGCTGAAATCTACATACTTTGTACACAATTTTATTTATTTATTTTCTTTGAGATAATAATGGCTTTTAGTGATACTAAACAATTATCTCAAAATAAATTCTTAGAATGCCAAAATATTTTCTAGTTTTAAATCACCTTGATAAGCCATAAAAATGAATGAATCGATCAAACAGGAATGTCTTTTAGATTTATTTACATTCTCTGGAATAGAAATTTGTATGAACTACTGTGTCCACAAAGTGAGGGATCTGTTTATATATTGATTGTAATATAGATTTGATCACCCACTTTGTGTCCATTTTATAATTTTTTTGCTTGTTTATCAAATTCTATGGATTAATTAGTAAAACTTATTAAATCATTATTATCTCAAAAAAAATTCTTAGAATATCAAAATATTTTCTGGCTTTAAATAACCTGCAAAGTTTTGATAAACCATAAAAATGAATGAATCAAACAGGAATGTCTTTTAGATTTATTTACATTCTCTGGAATATAAATGTATAGAAACTACCGTGGCTATAAAGTGAGGGACCAATTTACATATTTATTGTAATTTAGAATTGATCCCCCACTTTATATCCACTTATAATTACTTGGTCGTTGATTAACTGTAGAAAACGAATGAATGAATCAATGAAATACTGATTAGCTACACAGGCATGTCTTTTAGATTTATTTACATTCTCTGGAATAGAAATGGATAGAAACTACTGTGGACACAAAGTGAGGGATCAGTTTATATAGTGATTTTAATATAGAATTTATCACCCACTTTATTTCAATATAATTTTTTGTTAATTAAATTCTGATTAAGGATGGATCCAGCTCTTCTCCATCAGCTATGGATTAATTAGTAAAACTTTATTACTTAATCATTATTTACATTATTCGGACTATTGTCCGCATCGTTCTTTCCATATTTATCACAACGTTTTGGCCGTTGTACACGCCGGCCTTCTTCAGGGGGTTGGAATGTCGAACTGAACCCTTTATTTAGCTCACTGGGGTAGACTGTTCTAGTTCCACGTGCCATGTCTAATAGATGTCAGTTATTGGTTATCTCCTGTTAATTCCCCTCTGGAAGTTCTCCACTGCCTTAACCAGGTATTGAACTCTCACTCTTTGGCTCCTGTCACTGGATCTAACCAATGCCTTTATACACTGTGCCATGTGTCTTTGAGGATAAATTCTTCAGTTCGACATTCCAACCACCTGAAGAAGGCTGGAGCGTACAACAGCCGAAACATTGTGATAAATATGGCAACAAAGATGGGGATGATAGTCCGAATAATGTAAATAGTGTACATAATACCTCATCTCAGAAATATAGACAGATACTGAAAGGCCGACACGTTGTAATAAATATGGCAACAAAGATGGGGACGATAGTCCGAATAATGTAAATAGTGTACATAATACCTCATCTCAGAAATATAGACAGATACTGAAAGGCCGAAACGTTGTAATAAATATGGCGACAAAGATGAGGACAATAGTCCGAATAATGTAAATAGTGTACATAATACGTCATCTCAGAAATATAGACAGATACTGAAAGGCCGAAACGTTGTAATAAATATGGCGACAAAGATGAGGACAATAGTCCGAATAATGTAAATAGTGTACATAATACGTCATCTCAGAAATATAGACAGATACTGAAAGGCCGAAACGTTGTAATAAATATGGCGACAAAGATGAGGACAATAGTCCGAATAATGTAAATAGTGTACATAATACCTCATCTCAGAAATATAGACAGATACTGAAAGGCCGAAACGTTGTAATAAATATGGCGACAAAGATGAGGACAATAGTCCGAATAATGTAAATAGTGCACATAATACCTCATCTCAGAAATATAGACAGATAAATCATTATTATTTAAAGCAAAGAATTATAATCTAAAAATATTTTCTGGCTTTAAATAATCTGTAAAGCTTTGTTAAATCATAGAAAATTAATCAATCATCCATTGCGTTCTCTATCCTTTGTCAGGTGTTTGTTGATCTGGGTAGCCTTCAGGGTTTTTCATTGAATCATTGATTTTTGTTCTTATGGCTTATCGGCCCTTTGCAAGTTATTTAAAGCCAAAAAATATTTTCAGATTCTAAAATTTTTTTTTTGGAGATAATAATTTCCTGATGCAAGTACTACTAATTAAACGAAAGGGGGTGGGGAGAAGATGTGGATTCATGCCTTTCCAAAGGTATTTGTGTGTAAGTGAATATAACAATCTCAACTGGAATTGGAACTCTGATCTCTGATTAATAATTATTAGCCATTATCCATTACACCACCTGTACATCCAAGCTTACAGCACCTGTAAGTGGTTACCCATCTAGTTACTGACCAGGCTCAGCATTGCTTAACATCAGTGATTGTACAGGAACCAGAGTTTTAACATGTGGCCATACAACATACCACCCACACATCCAAGCTTATAAAACTTTGTATTCCTAAGCAGTCACCCATCTAACTCTGACCTAACTCAATGTTGCTTAACTTTGGTAATTGTATGGGAACTGGTGTTTCAATGCAATGTAGCTGTAAGCCCAAGAGAATGTAAAACCCTAGCAGGACTAAAAAGCTTCAATCTTACAGCACTTGGTATTCCCAAGTGGTTACCCATTTAGTTACTGACCAGGCTCAATATTGCTTAACTTTAGTGATCACACGGGAACCAGTGTTTCCATGTGATGTAGCCATAAGACATACCACCTACACATCCAGGCTTACAAAACTTAGTATTCTGAAGAGGTCACCCATCTAGGTACTGACAAGACTCAATGTTGCTTAACTTTGGTGATTGTATAGGAACCGGTGTTTCAGTATGATGTGGCTTATAGTCACATACAATTTTTTTAAGTACTTAAATCTTCTCTGGTTTCTAGCATCTGGGAATCCTTTTTTTTTATCTTCACGTTAGTCAAACAAAAACAAATAAATACTAATACAGAAAAAACACAGTAACTATGGAAAAAACCTGAATAGGCCTCAGATTGAATGCATGTGTATCAACACTGGGTTTTTCCTGATAGCAGCAGCACAACTTGGCATGTCTAGATACAAGCCTCTCTGCAACTGGTCAAGATCTGGGTCCTTGTAAGATGCCTCATGCCAGTATAAGCAATGGGAAAACCAGCAATGGGCAGTTGGCAAGACTCTGTGACTTGTGAAGGTGGTCCCATGGGCACTTTCTTCGTGAAGTTGCTGTGCTGCTCACCGTGCTGTGATTTCTAAGACAGTATTTTTTTGTTTTTGTGTCCTCTCATCTTTGCCTGTTACTCTGTAATTCTTGTGAGAGCAATCAGTTAGGTGTCCCCCCCCCAACCTCAATATACCCTTGCTGTATTATACAACACATATATAACTTCAAATAAATATAATAATCTTAATATACCAGTTGTTGTAAAGCCAAAATTGACCAAATAATGTTACAGCATAATTGTCAATCTCACAAAATGTTTAATGTTTAAAAACCCACTGTGGCAGACGTGAGGAGGCAGAACCTGGGACGAGCACAACTGGGTGCGACTTGCCTTGCCCCCGCCAAAAAAGAGCCCGTATTTGCTTGGCATGTAAAGCTACTGCAGTTGAAATGAAGGAGAAAAAAAAAGCACTTACCGCTCTGCCGTAATCCGTCCTCGGCCAGGTAACGTAAAAGAATAAGGGGGGACTTGCATTGCATTTTTATGTAATAAAGATGCAATGCATTATGGGACAGGGACGCAATGAATTATGGGATCGCATGAAGACGCAAGGGATTATGGGTATATGGACAAATATAAAAGCAACTGATTTTTCCCAGTGCGGGGTTCTGGGAGTGACGTTCACGGTTGGCGGCTGGAAAAGTCTGTTAGTGCGATTTTGAGACAGAACTCAAGAAGGAACGACTCGAGGTTGGAATACCAGTTGGGAGAGCTTGAATTTGCTCGCTCGTTGCTGTTTTCTTTTTATTTTCACCACACCTACAAAACTAATTGAGTTACTTTTTTCCAGTTTTTCAGATAAGATGTTTAACCATCTTGACACTATTTATTGTAAGAATATCTGAAAATCCCTTTGAGTTATTTAGCTAAAAAGAGAGCAGATTAAAATTGTTTTGTTTCAGACCCACTATCTTCCCAAATGAGCAATGGTGAGAGGAAAAAGATTATTCAGGTCTTCAGTAATGATACCAACATTCACAGTATGGCTTTCATCTTCAAAGTCCATTCAAAAACCATCAAGAGAATGGTGAATAAGTTTAAAAAACAGTAGAGAAGAAGTCACAATAGAAAAAGGGATCATATAAGTAATCGTCATTACATGAATGAAGCCTGATACCAGTCCCTATCCAAACACTACTGGGATCTGGCGGATAAGGGACTAACCCCACTTTTCGAATGGAGATACTTGTCAAGAGCTAGCACAGCTAATAACTTCTGTGATTGGTGTAATCTGTGCATCGCCGAAAAGATCTTTATTATCAGAGATGAAAATCAGGATGAACTGTTAAACCTTCGGAGTGAGATCCTCTCTAAATGTAGACACATAAAACTGTTCAAAACATGAACACAGTTTTGTAACACGTTGTCGGGTGTGACACTTCCACCTTAGCCCAGTAACATCGGGCATGACTTTCTGTGTATTGAATATTACTTGTATGTATTATTGTGTATGGTTATGTGAGGCGCCATGTATTCCAAATTTTTGTAATTTTGGTTATTCCTTATTCATGTGGTGATATATGTGTGAGTGGTTATGTAGGTAAACATTTCCCCTAATAACTGATTTGCAAAATCAGATAGCATTATAATAGTTAGACACCTAGGTATATATTCTAACGTTAGAGATAGATACACGCTACTCACTCAGCCGGTTTTTAGAATATTATTTATTTATTTTTTAATTGGCCTTTGATTTTGTTTTAAATATAGAAATGGATATGTGCGTTCATATGGGTGTATGCGTGTGTGTGTAGATGTGTATATATAAGTATACGCATAAATATATGTATATATATGTGTATGTGGGTAAGTATATAAATAAATATGTGTGTGTGTGTACACCTACATGTATGGACGTATGGATACGTAGGTAGATGTATATGTAGATGTGTTTATATGTGTGTGTGCATATTAAGATATGTATATAGACATATATCTGTATATGGGTGTAGATGTGTGCAGGTATATATAATCAATCGGAAGTCCGGATGGTGAAAATGGAATTTTGTCTGTAGTTTTTCATTTGTCCTTTATCTTGTCAGCAGGAATTCTTCAGCATTCCTGGTGTTGGTCAATCGGTCACTTTTGGGTTGTTATTTGGGATGAGGGCGGGATGGAAACAGGCCGCCCGAGAATCATTTAGCCAGTCTGATAGTTTTATGGGTGCCTCTGGTAGGGGTGGGCGCGCATGGGTTTTTGGTCGTTAAATAGGGAGTGAGTAGGGTATGTGTGAGCGTGTATACTGAGGTGGGTGTGTGTGATCACTTGACTCATTAAAGAGTGTGTATGAGGTGACGTGCGTACGTGGATAGATCCGTGTGGGTGTGGGTGAGTAAGTTGTGATTTGCAGGGTTATATATTAGAACTATCTATATTGTTAAGTTTATGACTTGGCCCGGCGAGACAATATGTTTCCGAGCGCCGTCTCCACTTAACTTCAGGGAATCCTAAAATCTTTCTAATGTTATCTTATCTAAACTTTTCCATTATCTCAATTATAGCGAATTTAGCATTGGTTTTGAAATCAGTTGTTCTAGGCGTGCAGATGTATATATATATATATATATATATATATATATATATATATATATATATATATAGATAGATATAGATGTGTGTGTATGTATGTATGCGTTGTAGGGGTCTGGGCGGGAGTATAAAATTTTATCGCCTATGGGGTGTGTGTGTCACCAAGAAATGTACACTCTTCCGGTATATCTTCGGACGTTTGAAAATACGCACTCTTTTCTCACTGAAACCCTTCTTTAAATCTTCTCTCTGCTAAAGGTTAATGCCCCCTCCACCTTTGGACCTCCCTGCCTCTCTCGTCTGTTACCCCTCTATATAGATCTCATGTCCTCCCACACTCTCACACGTACTCTCACTAATTTTTCCCAGAGTTGTTTTTTCTGTTTTGTTTTTGAATCTGTAGGTCTGATGAATTGGATCGTTCTTACGATTCCAATGGAATAAATTATGACCATGGAATATTAGTGTTTAAGTCTTTTTATTATATATATATATATATATATATACAGAAATATAGTCTTAAAGTGTGCTATATTTATGGGGTAAAGTGCTCAATATCAGAGATAGAGCGTGTGTAAATATAAAAGTGGACATGGAAGTCAGCACTTAGAGGCGACAGTCTGTTTCATGCTAGTGCAATCGTCAGGCGACTAGTGCTGTTATATATATATATAATGTTAGGATCAATAACATTGCAGATTCTTAGGATTTTAAGAATCTCTAAATACATAGCAGAAGAACCAGACCAGATGTGGCAGCAGTATTCAAAGCAAGGCTGAATGGCAAACTTATAAATATGTAAAAGAGATTCTGCCAGGACCATCACTTTAATGTCCTTTCTGCACTGAATAGGCCCATATAGAAATTTCGTTAACTATTTGTATATAAACTTCACTATTTGCTATTTGTCCTGTAAACATCTTGACAGTATCCAATTTCTGGTGTGATTTTAACAAATCTCTCTATTTGTCTAACGACTTTGTGGTCAGCCTGTATTTTTACACGGTTTACATTGTCCCTGTTTTTCCTTCTTTCTTTTTTTTACAAGTTGTACGATCTGGTCTTTGTCAGGTGATTTTGTAACTAAAAAACAAACATACACCAATTAAAGAATAAAGTATATCTTGTTTATTTTCAGGATTGACTGGCGGTCTTGCAGCCCCACTGGTTGCTGCTGGTGCTGGAGCCATCATTGGGGGCACTGGGGCTGCGGCTCTGGCTACTACCACTGGGGTTGCCGTCATTGGGTCTTTGTTTGGAGTTGCCGGAGCCGGTCTCACAGGTAAAGTCTCAGTTTTCAATACAACTAGCAT
The DNA here is from genome assembly GCA_964036315.1 of Acanthosepion esculentum. Taxonomy (NCBI): domain Eukaryota; kingdom Metazoa; phylum Mollusca; class Cephalopoda; order Sepiida; family Sepiidae; genus Acanthosepion; species Acanthosepion esculentum. The sequence goes on along the minus strand of OZ038517.1, from coordinate 70,275,096 downwards.
GTTTTTATTTGTTGTGCCTGATCACGGCTCTCCACAACTTCCTATACTTTGTAATGCTTGTTTCTACACTATTCCCTCAGTTATTAAGTCACTCACTTTTTCCCCAAGCCTCCTTCTACCCTCACTATATTCTGTGAGTTTTAAATTCTCCAAGCCTTCTTCATTATGTCATAGAAATTTCAATTATGTGTCTTAAGTATAAGTGTTTGTTTTGTTTCTGTCTTCTTTAAAACTTCCTATTTGATCAGATGTTCCATCTATGGTATTCTCAGCTTCCTTCTGTAGAACCTAATTTCTGTTGATTCAAGATTCTACTTGATTTGTGAGGAGATTGTCCAGTATTCACTGTCATATAGGAGGACTGATATTACATAACAGTCAGGACTTATGAGAATTGGGTGTCTAGGTGGTACTTTGTTCTGGCGCCCAAGTACTAAGAGGAGCCCCACAACAACTATTCCCTCCCCCATACACACTCGAGAATGAGCACTTTTTACTCCCCTCCAGCCTGACATACACTTACATTCACGTACTCAAACATACAGGATGCGTTGGGTAAATCGTCACGATTTTATATTTTTAATTTTGTACATGCAGTGTTTGATTTTGATTTTGTCAACTGCCCAGTATAGTAGGGTCAGTTGGGCACCATCTGTGAGAAAAAGAGCACCATGATGCAATTCACTCTGCCAGAAATTTGGAAATGGCATGCTGTACTGCTTGGCATTCACGCTGTAAGTTTCAATACAAACATTTCAGAGTGTTTGGGTGTCAATCTGAGGACAGTGCAGAGGATTCGGAAAGAGTTCGATGAGTCTAATGGTGATTACGAAGGTGTTTGCTGTCATGACTAGTGATGGCGATGTTATGCCTCCATTCATTTTCCTACAGGGCCTCAGATCCAACACAGAGGCCTACATCATGTGCCTTGAGGTGGTAGTAGTGCCCTAGGTCAAGAGGGTGGCTGCTGGAAGACCCTGTGTCTGGCAACAGGACTCTGCACCATGCCACACAAGCAGGAGAACCCAGTCATGGCTGTCAGACAATTTCTCTGACCACATCAACACTTACATCTAGCCACCTAACTCCCCAGACTGCAACCCACTTGATTATTATGTGTAGAGTGTAGACCAACAAATCTTGTTAACACCAAAGATGAACCGAAGGCAAGGATTATGGCAGTATTTACCAACTTAAATAAGGAGACTGTCCAGAAGAGATGCAGGAGATTCCAAAGTCATCTGGAGGCTGTGGTTGAAGCAAGTGGTGATTTTAATTGAATAAATTTGCACGTAGCATTTTAAGGTATTTCTGTAATTTTGATAGATATATATCTGTTAAAATGAGATGTCAGTTTTATTCTTGTTTTTGCACCCGTTTGGCGACAATTTATCCACCGCGCCCTGAGTTTGTCACACGACACTTACGACTTTTTATCAGTATTTATGCTTAATTATTGTCGGCCTAGTTGTAGAAACATCTGATAATACCAAGAGTATCTACCTACAGCCCAGGGGTAGATGCGTAGGTGTGTCAATTAGCATAATGGTGGGACAAGTGCACATCCAAATTTTTGCATCATCATGGGCCTGTATGTATGTATGTATTATTTTGGGAAAGATCTTTGCCGACCTCAGGGCCCCAAACGAGTCTTGTACTGCCTTGCAAAATTTTTCTCAGTGGCCCTGATAACAATTCACCAACCTTTTTTTTTGTTTCTTTTAGAATTTTTATTATTTGCACGTGGACAAACCAAGACTAAATTAAAATATTAAGAAACAGAAAAATTTCTGTTTGAATTTCTGGGATGAGATTTTTTTTATTTTTTATTTTTTTTTTTTTTACTAATTTTCAAGGCGCAAGAGCCACTCAAGGTAGAGAGTGGAGTTGTATTAGAGGAAAGATAGCTAATTCTAGACTTGAAGAGGTCAAGATTTAATTTGCAAATAAAGTTTAGGCGGAGACATTAGGAATATAAAAATGAGGTAGACTTTAGAAGGAACCGGAAAACCCAGTCCTAAACAGGAAACAAAGGATAAACCTCTACTCCTGTTCAAAAGACTAGGGAGGAATATTTACACTATTTACATTCAACTATTGTTCTTATCTTTATTGTTGCTGTCACAGCATTTCGGACATAATGCCCTCCGGCCTTCATCTGATCCGATTAACCTACAAGAAATTCCGAACTGAAGCCTTTATTTAATCTACAGGAGTAGACTGTTCTCATTCTATTGCAGTGGATATGTCTAGTTTCCCGTTTAGGATTGGGTTTCTAGTTCCTTCTAAGATCTTCTCATTTTCTTTTGTTCCTAGTATCTCTTTGCGTGTTAGAGGCATTACTGCCTAGCTTGGGGTGAAATGGTTAACAAAAATAAAAAAAACCCCACTATGATATAAGCTTCTCTGTTTCTAAAGAATTATTCTGTTTTTTGGGGGGTTTTTTTTCAGGTTACAAGATGAAACGCCGTGTAGGAGCTGTTGAAGAATTTGTGTTTGAACCCCTGATTCCTGGTACTCCTCTCCAGTCTCAAAGCCAAGGGAGACAACTGCACATCACTATTGCTGTCAATGGTTGGCTTAACAGTTATATGAAAGGTATGAAAAAAAAGGCAAATAGTGACCTTTGTGCCTGAAAAAAAAATGGGTCAAAGGGACAATTTTTTTTTTTTTTGGACACTGCTATTATTTTAACTATCTTCACTCCTCGGTAATGTTTACTGTTTTAAAAAAAAGCAATCATTAGAATTGTAATAAAACCTAAACATATGAAAGTGAATTTATACATTTTTTTTTTTTTTTTTGAGAATTCATGACAAAAATTAATAAATATTATTTATTTATTAGATTGTTTATTGGAATGATTGGCAAAACATCGGTTAATTTCCAGTTAATTCAAACTTTATAAAATGGTAAATAAGTATTTCCTTATTGTTGGTTTACATATTTTAATAATTTAGTAAATGTTTATAAATTTATGAATAAAAAATTGATTTCATATTTATTTCTTTGTAAATGATAAATATTGCATTGCATAAGTTTTAATTAAATATTTACATTGTTTGGACTGTTGTCCTCATCTTTATTGCCATATTCACCTTCAACATCTGTCTCTATTTCTGAGATGAGGTATTGTAACTATTTACGCTATTTACATTGTTCGGACTGTTGTCCTCATCTTTATTGTTCACCTTCAACATCTGTCTCTATTTCTCAGATGAGTTATTGTAACTATTTACACTAATTACATTGTTTCGACTGTTGTCCTCATCTTTATTGCCATATTCACCTTAACGGGCAGTGTGTACTTGGACTCAGTAGAAAAAAGGTGAGCAATAACAGAGCAGTACACGAAGAAATAGACAAGATACCCCTAGACAAAGGCAGGGGAATAAGAACAGTCCACCTCTGTAGATTAAATAAAGAGTTTAGTTTAGAATTACCTGTAGTTTGCCCAGATTGATATACACCTGATGAAGGCTGGAGGGCACAAAAGCTGAAACACTCAGATAACAACAAGGATGCTGTTTGGATGTAAATGATGACTGGTATGTTATCTTTTTTTTTTTTTAGTGTTGCACAAAACAACATGGTTTGGTTTGGTTTGCAGCATATCAACACCTCAATGGGTTATTTAATGCCGAGAAGATTTTTATTGCTGGGAATATTTTTTTCCAAAAATGTATTTCTGGTAATTTTTTTTTTTTCAAAAAATGTATTGCTGGTATTAAAAACTATTTTTATACTTTCAGTATTTTTAATCCCTTTGGGTGGGGGGTTAACTATTTGCCCATAGCTGGGACCCTGACAGGTGCTACCATCCCGGGTTTGGGTGGACCTGGGAACACCAGCAATTAAGAGGTGGTTCAGCATTCCTCAAAGTCACCTGATTAGAGGCCTTGTTGGCGGATGTATTTTAGCGTTTTACCAAGGATGCGGATGTAGTTTTTCCTTATACTTAAGATGGAAATCAACATGGAACGAAAAATTACCATTTTTTTTTGTTTTTGTAGTGGACAAGATTCACAGAATCATCAGGTGGGCTGTATTTTGACCCCCCCCCCGATTTAGAGCTTTTTTGCTTTTCCTATTTTCAAAAAAATTGACAGTATTTAAGCTGTACTGTTTGTAGTGTTGCAGCTCACACAAGACACCAGGTTCGTTCTCGGAGTACGACTTCTTCTGGTCAAATGTTTGTCACTTAACGTAAGGAAAATAACTCTTTGGCCAGATTATTATCCACAAAACCATGAGACGAAATTGTTGCAGTTAGCAAATTTTACTCTATTGTAACCTTCTGCTGTAGGTAAGTGAGGAGCAAACTGGTGCCTGCTTTCCTTTTTCACTTGGCAATGGGAGTGGTCTATGTCCTTGGTTGCTCAGGACCACTGTCTTATAGATAACCAGCCTTCTTTGTCCTGTCAGCTTTTGTCTAAAAGAAAATCATTCATGAAGTTCGCTCCCCTCAGCTGACCTCTGCATCCTGGGTATGATGACAAACTACATCCGGCAGCAAGGCCTCTGAACAGGAGGTTTTGAGGAGCATGAAACTACCGCTTAATTACTGAAAAAGTTCCCAGGTCCACCCTGAACCATGGCGGTAGCACCTATTAGGGCCCTAGCTATAGGTAAATAGTTAACCCCAAAACTGGGGTCAAAATACTATGAAAGTGTAAAAATAGGTTTTAATACCAACAATCCATTTTTTTTTTTAAATTATTACCAGCCATACATTTTTGGAAAAAAAATATTACCAGCAATAAAAATCTTGTTGGCATTAAATAACCCACTGAGGTTGATATGCCATAAAACAAATTAAAACTCAGCTGACCTTCTTTGTCAGATCATTTGACATGATTTCTTGCAAGGTTCACTTTCACTCTGGTGACCTTTGTTGTCAAGGCAATAACTGTCAAAACAATTTCTGCAACATCATTTGGATGTTCACCTTTAGCAAGATAACGGACAACTGATATTGCTGCATCTTTACAAAAAATAAACAAAGTTTTTTAATATCTTCATCTATTTGTGAATTTCTGCTCATTAATTCAACCTCTGCCTCCCCCACTCCGAAAAATACACCCCCGTCCTTTGCACTGAAATCTTATTCAGGATCTTTTAATATTTTTATCCTTTTGTCGTAATCGCCTTTAATTTTATTTTTGTAGATTACAAAGAACCGTGGCTGGCTCTGAACGAAAGCCGAGAACAGTATAGTCTTCGCTGGGAGTCAAAATACCTTTTGGAATTGGGGAAGGCGTTTGACTATATCTTTAGCCTGGCTGTTGGTGTGGCAACCCAAGAAGCTTTGAAATATACAATATTATCAGGTAAGAATTTACGCCTGTCTGTATTCCTTTTGACATACAAATATCCATCGAAAAGAATCAACGAGGTTATCGCCTATCTGCCACTAGGTGTCACTAAACTAGTAAAAAGTAGTAAAATTATACTTGATCTAGTTGTCATGCAACCAAAACAGTCAGGGGATATTTAGGTGTAAAAAGGTGCGATATTCAGATCTGTTAATGTGTTCAGTAAAGATTTCTATTATATTTTTGAAAAAAAATGCAGTGGCAGGGGGAACAGTTCTAGAAAAAAAAATTAGCGTGATAAAGGTTAATAAAATAGATATGTTTAAAATCTCTTTTGTCGAAGCCCTCTTTTATTTCTGAACAAAACAAATGGTGACCAACGGCTGAGAAAGAAAAAGGCAACATTATGAGTGAATCAAGAACATCACCACAAGACCAACCCCCACCAAACGGCTATGCAACACTGTTATATAGGAATAAAGTGTCGCTGCTGACACTTGTGTTTGAACATAGATCGCCAGGGAACAAACACCAGCGATCTCATTATTGAATTAAGTAGATCACATAACTATAATTGAGAAAATGCATATATAGAGGACGTTGCGTGATGTCTTATATGTTCGCTATTTCTAATCTATCCTCTATTAGTAAATGGATCTCCATTTCTTCTTTATTACTATTTGGACTGCTATTCTCTACTCTATTCACTACATCAAGTACTATTAGTACAAGTATTATTCAAAGACGTCTGACACCGGTCTCCACTATGTTGGCATTTATAAAATGGCAATGAGTGTTCGTTAACATCGCGAGAATCACAAATGCTGAATTTCTGTCTAACCAATCAAAATTGAGAATTGTTGTCCAAATTGTCTTATATATTCACCAATTAGAATGCATGGAGATTTCATTATTAACAAACACAGGATCATATATGCAGGCAAAGAGAAAAAGAAAAGTGGGACTGATACAAGATGAAGACGAAGAATTGTGTTATTGGATACATTCGGCTATTTGAAAGAACTTGCTGTTAAACTGAAAGGAAAACCTTTCAACATATCCATTCTAGTTGTTTATGCCCTGATAGCATGCGGTAGAGAAGAAGAAATTGAAAAGTTATAGTCAATGCAATTTAAAAGAAATTACAATTGTCATGGGAGATCTGAATTCCAAAGCAGACAAGGAGCAAGATTGTGAAATTGTTGGTAAATTCAGACTACGAAATCTTTCACTGTAAAACATATCCAAGCGCCAACTGTTAGAATGACTACTTTCCAGTGGTACGTAATCTTAGAGTGAAACTGTGGAAATTTGAAGAGGGCCATAGCAGCCCCCCAACTTGCAATATGACAGATTTCTGATTGACCCAGATGTTACGGAAGAAATAGATGGACAGTATTAAAAGTAGATACAATGGACAAAACAAAAATTGAAACTCGAAGTCGACACATTTAGAGAGGCTTTATTTGCATCAACAACCGAGATTGTCCCAAAGAGAAATAGACAAAGGAAAAAAAGAATGGATGACAGATGAAATTCTTGACATGATGAAAAGGAGACAAGATAGGATTCTGCAAAAAGAAATAAGGAACAAATGCAAGCAAGCTAAAAAGGAATGCCTCAATAAAAAATGTACAGAAATAGAGAGAATGTGTATGAAAATGAAGTAGATACACATAAAATAATACGAGAACTAACAGGACAAAAGACATGCTCATCAACAGGCTGTATAAAATCCAAGGATGGAACGCTGATATTAGAGAACACTTGTGGCTTAGAAATAATGCTTTGATCGTTACCCGTGAATTAATATCATTAGAATTTGTAATAGTAAACAAATTTTACTTTTGGGTTATAAATCACTGCTATAGACGAGCAAAGCTGAGATGAAGCCTAGGTGAATGGCCTAACAGGCATCTTCCTTTATGCATTGCTCTCAAAGCGATCTTCTTGGCATTCTTTGCAGATAGTGACCACTGTCTTATAGAGAACATTGTCCTTTGTCTTGTAATCTTGGTCTAAAAAAATGTAATTTATCTTCATTCAGTGACCTTCATTGTTGGAGCTGCTTGCTATTTAGCTCAGGTCATAGTCGGTCATGGCTCTCCACTATTTCCTCTACTTTGTAGTTCTTAGCAATTTTTTTTCTTTTCGTTGTCTCTCCTAATATCTTTTCTGTCAACCCTTTACACAAGCTCAGTCTTCTTCTACGTGCCATGTCCTTTCAGGGCATAGGCAGTCAGGTCTCTCCACTATTTCCTATCCTTTGTAACTCTTAGTTATTTTGTCATTTTGATGACTGCCTCTCCTAATATCTTTTCTGACAACCCTTTAAACAAGCTCGTTCTTCTATGTACCATGTCTCTTCAGGGCATAGTGGTCATGGCCCTCCTCTATTTCCTGTCCTTAGTAGCTCTTAGTAATTTATTTTCTTTTTGCTGTTTCTCCTAATATCTTTTCTGTTAACCTTATACACTGCTTTCCAATGTCCTTCTTGGCTTCATTATGTCTTTGAGTGTCAAATTTTCCAAGCCCTCTTTCCTCATTATGTGCCCTAGAAATTTCAACTGTCTCTTCCTGATGTTAAGTATAAGTGGCCTTTTTGTTTCGATTTTATCTGAAACGTCAACCTTGCCCATTTGTTCAACCCATGGTATTCTCAAAATCCTTTTGTAGAACCAGATTTCTCTTGCTTCAAGTCTCTTCATCATCTGTGAGGAGATAGTCCAGCATTCACTACCATATAGGAGGACAGAGATTACATAACAGTCCAGTTCTTTTTTCTTTTGTTTCTAATGAAATTTTCCTGTTTCTTAATACTTTGCTTAGCTTTTGGAAGACATCTTTCACTATCCCTATATACTTTCAGATAATGGAATTGAATTTCAGTATCACACTTCATAGATATTTAAATTATTGTACTTGTTTGATTTTGGCATTTCCAAATTGTAATTTGTAATGTTGGGCTGTTCGTTTTACTGCCAACCTTCTGTCTTTTTACAAGTGATGTTTAGTCCTTCTTGCATTGCTTCACTACTTTCGATAGCTTCCTTTCTTTGTCTGCAATCAACACTATCTAATGTTGTCAATATTCTGGCTGCCAGTAAGGAATCCTGGCAGGACTTCTAATTCTCTTAGAATAACCTCACTGTATAGGTTGAATAAGTTCGGCGAGATGTCACAGCCTTGTCTTTCACCCCCCTCTCTATTTTTGTATATTTACTGAATTCATTGTATGCTGGTGGTTTGTTTCTTCCCAAATAAATCAAGCTTATCTACTGTCCTTGGTAAGATGATAAACTACATCCAGCAGCAAGGCCTCTGATCAGGAGGTTTTGAGAAGCGTGGAACCTCCTCTTAATTATTGGTGTTCCCAGGTCTACCCTGACTCGGGGTGATAGCACCTGTTAGGATCCTAGCTATGGGCAAATAGTTAACCCCCAAACTGGAGACAAAATTCTATGAAAGTGTAAAAATAGGTTTTAATACCAGCAATATGTTTTGGTAAAAAACCAGCAATATATTCTTACCAGCAGTACATCTTTGAAAAAAATATTACCAGCAATGTATTTTGGGGAAAAACGTACTACCAGCAATATATCTTTGAAGAAAAAATATTACCAGCAAAGCATTTTTGAAAAAGAATTATTACCAGCAATATATCTTTGAAGAAAAAATATTACCAGCAAAGCATTTTTGAAAAAGAATTATTACCAGCAATATATCTTTGAAGAAAAAATATTACCAGCAAAGCATTTTTGAAAAAGAATTATTACCAGCAATATATCTTTGAAGAAAAAATATTACCAGCAAAGCATTTTTGAAAAAGAATTATTGTTTTAAGGTTGGTGCCTGCTGACATGCTAGGCATTCAAGGAAAATTTTCATTCAGTTCTCCTTAAAAATGAACAAAAAATGCCCAGCATATCAGGAGGCTCTGACCATAAAACATTATTCTAACAGTTAAGTTTGCAACATAACCCCATAAACTGTTCCTGTTAGTTTTTAACCCTCTACCTCAAGTGGCGCTTGGGTCTTGTGCCGGGTGAACATCATTGTAAAGAAAGTAAAAAAAAAAAAAATGTCCAGAAAAAAATTGTATGAGAATTGGTCAGAAGGACACGCACAAAAAAACGATGTCTCAAGAACATCCTTAATATCAGTTCGCTGGACGTCGTCTCCAACGAGCAACTCTGGGACAGGATCAGACAAGTCCCAATTGTGATTGACATCAAGAAACGGAAATGGAGATGGATCGGCAACACACTCTGCAAGCGTGCTTCTAGTGTCACCAGGCAGGCAGGCCTTTGACTGGAATCCACAAGGGAAGCGAAAAGCGGGTCGACCAAAACAGACTTGGCACAGAAGTGTTGACGCAGACGTGAAAACAGATAAGGCATAACTAACACACACACACACACCCACAAAAATACTATATATAAGTGAAATAGGTCCATTAAGCAAATCAATTCCACAATTATCTCCGTTCCTCAATCTCAAGTACGCATCTCCTTGTCAGAAATGAGGTTGCCTACTATGAAATGTAGCTTGTCTGAACATCAGTCAATAAAAATGGCTATAAGCGACCCCCTCCCCACTTCTGCCTACATAAAATGCTGCCCGATTCACCTTCAGTCCGAAGCTTGCCAATTCGCCGTCTCCACACTCCACGACAAAACATACACGTGACTCTGGCGCTTTTGGGTTGCTGAGGTAAGTCTCTGCTACAAAGGATGATGTCCCAATCCCTTACTAAACTAACCCCACTGAGACGTCTCGACTCCTTGGACAGTTGAGTTACTAAAGAGATGTAACTTAAGCTGAGACATCCAAAATAGGCATCACGCGTGAGATTTGTTATTCAAATCTGTGGCTGCGTGAGAATTGGTGGGAAGCACACACACAGAGATACACACAAAAATACTATATATAAGTGAAATAGGTCCAATATGCAAATTAATTCCACAATTTATCCATTCCTTAATCTCGAGTACGCAACTCCTTGTCAGAAACAAGACTCCCTCTTGAATGAGCGTATCCGTGCCTTTATGCACTTGATCCAGTTATTGCACAGCCAATGAGCCCCCAGAACAATCCAATGAAAATGGCTACACGTGACACCACCACTTCTGTCTACACGAAGTACTGTCCGATTCACCTTCAGTCTGAAGCTTGCTAATTCACCATCGCCACACTCAATTGCAGAACGTACACACGACTCTGTCCCTTTTGGGTTCCGAGGTAAGTCTCCACTACAGGAATTTGTTTTGAATTGAAATGTCGATCAAGAATCTGTAATATGTCACATCTCATTTTTTTTTTTCATTGTATTCCTGCAGAAATAGGCATGTGGCTTATCTCATTAAATCCACCATGTTCTTGATGAATAAATTTAATGTTTGTTAATCGATGTATAAGTTTATCTTTTCTCCAAAATTCCAACACGAATTTAGTTGTCTCCCTTATCGATACAAGATGAGTTAGCTCCCTTAGATTTTTAAGCAAAATTAAAATACAATCTCATACGAAAATTGTCTTATCACAAATTATTGTTTTTTGTTTTTTTTTCCTCCTACCATTTCAGGTTTAATGACTGCCATTGCTTGGCCTGCATCACTTGTCTCTGCTGCTGCTGTAATCGACAATCCATGGAGTGTCTGCCTTCAAAGATCTCGAGAAGTTGGTAAACAACTTGCTGAAGTCCTTCTTGCTCGGGAACAGGTGAAAACCATTTGTGACTTTCCAGATCTGCCTGTCGAAATGTGCATTTGTTTATAACTGAATTCAATAATACAAATTGGTTATAGAGGAGTATACGCTATTAAATCGGTTTAAGCCAGGCATTTCCAAATTCCAGGCCAATTATGGTCAGCACTCAAATTTCATATGGCCCCCATCCGCTGTCATAAAATATATCATTTACGGCCTCACCCGTATAGTCAATGACAGTATATAAAGTACACACCTGAGAAATGCAATTTTATGTTTTACCAAAAGATGGCATCAGAACTGTGTAGCTGACCTCTGGTGGTGTGACCCTTGTTAAATAATAGTTTCAGACATTTATTTTTTAGTGACAGTGTATTTGGCTCAGACCTTCTGAGGCTGACCTTGGGGTCAGCTGGTAGACAAAATAGGGATGTTGATTTTTGATTGGCTGAGCCGACTGTAAGAATGTTAGAGAGATAGAAAGTTATATTGTGGAGTTCAGTTTTACGCATCAAAGAATGAAGATGTGTTAATTTTGTGTGCAGGGAACTTACTCCACAGTGGAGTGTGACAGGCAACCCCCCACTGGCTAGTTAGAAAATGTGCACGTTGACGTGTTAATAAAATAGATAAGTTTAAAAATCCCTTTTGTTGAAGTTCTCGTTTTACCTCCAAACAAACCAAGTAGCGATCACTTGACCAGAAGATGACAGAAGAATGCAACATATGAGTGAATCAAGACCGTTACTCCAAGACTATCCGCAGAGCGAAGGGTTATAAAACAACCCTGATCTTGTCTTTTTCCAGTCAATTCCTAAAATCCCTGCCTTTGAACCAGAGCCGCCCTACATACTGCAGTTCAGATCTCAGTATCACCCTTCACGTTAGTGAAGGCAAGTTATTTGTTTTGGTCATCTGAGATGAATAAATTCTAAAATCTTAGTGGAGTAAATTTGTTTTGTGTTCATCAAAATCAGTTATAAATCTATTTGGACACTTGGACTTGTGTCACTTTATGTTTTCGACTTCTTAATAAGATGAATGTTGGTGTTATGTTGCTATTCATATGTTATTAACTTAAAAGTTTACAGACAACATTAATTACCTGTGATATGTAATGCTTAAGATTAACCTAAGATATATTATAACTTCCTGAAAGTTCTTTTTATCTCAGACATATTTTACTTCATCTCATATGGGCTTTAGATCTGACAGGCTGAGTGATTTTGGCGAGACATGTTTAAATTTATTTGTCATTCATGTGAAGAAATGAAAATATGCTATTTCCAATAAAATTTTCGTAAGATATTTCATTTACATTTAATCGTTCAAAGAATGCTAACCATTCTGGTTGGCCCTCACGCATATTCACCTCATCAAATCTGGCTCTCTTTGAAAAAAAAAAGTTTGGACATTTGGAGTAAATTTATTCAATAAAATCGCCATTGGCTTCAACCATGTCCTCCAGATGACTTTGAAATCTCCTGCAACTCTTCTGGATGGTCTCCTTGTTTAAGCTGGTGAATGCTGCCATAATCCTTGCCTTCAGTTCATCTTTGGTGTTACAAGGAGTTTTCTTGGTATCTCACTCGCTCGTTTTGTTGGTCTCTCGATTTTGGTAAAGACCTGTTTAAATTTATTTGTCATCCATGGGAAGAAAAGAAAATATCCCAGATTTTCATAAGACAGTTCATTTACATTTAATTTTAATCGTTCAAAGAATGCCAATCAAAATGGTTGGCATTCACACATATTCACCTCATCAAATCTGGCCCTCTTTGACAAAGTTTGGACACCCTTGATTTAAGCAATATAGTGGCTCGATTGGTAGATATGGCATGCTTTTAATTTACCATCAATTGGTTTAATGGTCTCAAAATTCAAAGATAAAACTTCTAACTACCCAGGATGTCTTGTTGATCGTTCTTCACTCTGATGATGAATTTGTCAGGTGGCCAGAAGGTTAATATTACTTAGACTGATTTTTTTTTAACGACAACGAACACTCGTTGCCACTTTGGTAATGCCAATGAATACTCTTTGTCACTTTTCTAATGCTTGTTGTAGTAGAGACTTTGTAATCGCAGATACAACTATAGTAATGCAGTTGAACAATACTGATGCCAGACGCCTTTGAATAGAACTTGCACTAATAGTACTTGCACAATAATACTCACTCAAAAGTAAACACCAAATGGTAATCCATAAAGCAATTACAGTAGAGAATAGCTGTACGTATAGTAATAGACGATAGACTAGAAATAGCGATCATTTAGATGTCACACAACTTCCTACTTATGCATTTCTCCCATGGTCACGTCATCCACTTAATTCAATAATGGGATTGCCTCTGTTTGCTTACTGGCGATCTATATTCAAATTGAAGTGTCGGCAGTGACACTTTATTGCTATATAACACTGATCCATTAGTAAAAAGTAGGGAAAAATTTTTTTGTACATTAGTATTGTTCAGATCTTCCTTAGGATACATTGGCACATTGAAACTATAAATATTTCACTCCCTACCAAATTATTCAAAATATCCTGCAGCGTCTCACTAACCTTTTATATACTTTACCATCCAGAATGTTTTCTTACACTTATTTGAATCTTATCTGTTACTTCATTACACTGGACACGTATCTGACCAACAAGAAATAGCCAAACACAACATACACTTAATCTGAGTCTCTTTGATTTTGCCGCTTCCCTGTCTTTCAGTAGTGTATTCTCTTTTACAATAGACCTCTCTTTCTTTCATCTACGTCTGTGTTGCAGTTCCTTTCACTCAAGTGCCACCTTTGTCTGTTTGTAACCTCTTTAAAGATACAACATTTTTATAAATACATAGTGCAAAATAAAAACTCGAATTTGTTTTAATCATGCATTCCCAAGCAAGGCAATAAAGCCACTATGACACAAGAGGTTAACGAGTGTTAGAGAATACAAGAAAAAACTATTAAGGAGAGAGGACAATAAAAGAAGAAGAATTAAGAAGACAGAAGATAATGATTGACATTGCATTTCAATTTTTGAAGATCAAAGGCAATAAAGCCACTAGGACGCAAGGGGTTACTGAATGTTAGAGAATATGAGAAAAATTACTATTAAGGAGAGAGGACAATAAAAGAAGAAGAATTAAGAAGATAACGATTGACATTGCATTTAAATGCTTGAAGATCAAAGGTAATAAAGCCACTAGGATGCAAGGATGTTACTGAGTGTTAGGGAATATGAGAAAAACTACTATTAAGGAGAGAAGACAATAAAAGAACAAAAATTAAGAAGACAGAAGATAATGATTGACATTTCATTTAAATGTTTGAAGATCAAAGGCAATAAAGCCACTAGGATGCAAAGAGGTTACTGAGTGTTAGAGAATATGAGAAAAACAACTATTAAGGAGAGAGGACAATAAAAGAAGAAGAATTAAGAAGACAGAAGATAACAATTGACATTGCATTTAAATGTTTGAAGATCAAAGGTAATAAAGCCACTAGGACGCAAGGGGTTACTGAGTGTTAGAGAATATGAGAAAAACTACTATTAAGGAGAGAGGACAATAAAAGAAGAAGAATTAAGAAGGTATTTTATAAACAGGAGAAGACAGTAGATAATGACTGACATTGCATTTAGCTTTTTTAAGATCAAAGTTGGGAAGCAAGAATCTGGCAGATAGTTCCACGGTGTTAGAGAAAGAACTCTGCTATTGCTAACATTTGGTATTAATAACAAACTATTTCCATATTTGCTCTCAGATTCCAAAAGCTCTTAACTTGTGCTGTCAATCTTTTCTGTTAATATCAAGTTCTTGTTTGGTTTTGGTTTCTTGAAGACATATGGAATTTAACAGGTTGTATCTTTTGTGTGTATTTTAGGTGTGTGTGCGTGTCATATACAATAAACAAAGAAGAAACCTTAAGGAAAAAAATGGTTAAAATAATCATGCTCAAGTCAGCCTTGCACTGAGTTGGAACAACTAAATTACTTCATGAGTAGGGCTGCAAGACATGTCTGAATACTGTCAATGGAAAGTTGGAATGAGTTCATTCATCAGTAGACTGGGAGAAATGGGGCCCTTCCTTTTTCAACATGTTGCTACGACTAGGAGTAAGGAATATAAAGAGTGAGACAGGAAATGTTTATTTTTTTCATAGACTTCCACAACGCCACCTGTCAACATTTGAAGAACCCAAGTAGACGTAATCGTCTTTTCAGTTTTTGTCATATATGAATGAAATGTGTCACTGTTGACACCGGAGGTTGAACATGAATCTCTAGACAACAGAAATGTAGACCACCATTTAGTATAAATAGAAATATCCTGCCACTGAATGGGTGGCTACAATTATGTGTTTGACTATTGTGTTAACCCGGACGTTAAAGTCGAGTGTGCCGTGTTTCAAAACGAATTAGTAATTTTCTTAGCAGCTCTACGTAATCGTGTATTAGTTGATAAGTAATCAATAATCTTTCCGTTGGCTCTTTACTTCTTTGTTGCTAATGCATTTTAATTACGTTTGGTAATTAAATACATTATTATTTTACATTGAAGAAATTCATATTATGTATGTGTGACGGATTAGGAATGGTTTATTTGTTCTTTTTCTTTTATTATTTTATTTAATTTTCACACTCGAGTTTTGAAATTCGACATTCGTGCACATAAGAAGGGGGCTATTGCATTTAGTTTGTAAAAAAAATGTAAAATGTTGTTATTGATAAAATTATATAAATAATGAAAGACTTTGTTTCTTTTTGTAGGGTTGTCGCCCAGTAACCTTGGTTGGGTACAGTTTAGGAGCCCGGGTCATCTTTTGTTGCCTTGAGGAGTTAGCCAATAGAAAAGGTCAGGTTTCATTGTCGATTGTGACAATATTTTTTTATTTTTCTGTTCATCTTCTTTCTAAATTTTGTGCTGTAGATCAATTTTTGCTTCAGACATTTTGACCGTTACAACTGTCATCTCTTTGTATCAATTTTCACTGTTAATATGAAATGGCTGCAACTTGACACTATCATTTGTATTTGGTGCCAGTTTCTGGTTCGGTCTTGCATTGTTCAGTTGCGAGTTGGACGTTGTTGAATGTTTTATCCACAAATGAATGCTTTAAAAAAAATTTGATCAACATGGAACAGTTTGAAGGCAAGAGGGATAGACAAAATATGGAAAAGAGGCTTGGAAAATTTGATCCTGACAGGAAGGAGGAAACGGTGTATAAATTCAAGTAAATGGATGGTGGGAAAAAAGAGCTACATAAGACAGGAAGTTGTGGAGAGCCATGATTGCCAACATTCTAAAGGGACCAAAGATATAGAAGAAGAAGAATAATGAGCATCAGTAAATACATGGCGGAATGGGGTTTAGGACAGATAACAAAAAGACAGGAAGTTGTGGAGAGCCATGATTGCCAACATTCTAAAGGGACCAAAGATATAGAAGAAGAATAATGAGCATCAGTAAATAAATGGTGGAATGGGGTTTAGGAGAGATAACAAAAAGACAGGAAGTTGTGGAGAGCCATGATTGCCAACATTCTAAAGGGACCAAGGATATATAAGAAGAAGAATAATGAGCATCAGTAAATAAATGGCGGAATGGGGTTTAGGAGAGATAACAAAAAGACAGGAAGTTGTGGAGAGCCATGATTGCCAACATTCTAAAGGGACCAAAGATATAGAAGAAGAAGAATAATGAGCATCAGTAAATAAATGGCGGAATGGGGTTTAGGAGAGATAACAAAAAGTCAGGAAGTTGTGGAGAGCCATGATTGCCAACATTCTAAATGGACCAAGGATATAGAAGAAGAAGAATAATGAGCATCAGTAAATAAATGGCGGAATGGGGTTTAGGAGAGATAACAAAAAGACAGGAAGTTGTGGAGAGCCATGATTGCCAACATTCTAAAGGGACCAAAGATATAGAAGAAGAAGAATAATGAGCATCAGTAAATAAATGGCGGAATGGGGTTTAGGAGAGATAACAAAAAGTCAGGAAGTTGTGGAGAGCCATGATTGCCAACATTCTAAAGGGACCAAGGATATAGAAGAAGAAGAATAATGAGCATCAGTAAATAAATGGCGGAATGGGGTTTAGGAGAGATAACAAAAAGTCAGGAAGTTGTGGAGAGCCATGATTGCCAACATTCTAAAGGGACCAAAGATATAGAAGAAGAAGAATAATGAGCATCAGTAAATACATGGCGGAATGGGGTTTAGGAGAGATAACAAAAAGACAGGAAGTTGTGGAGAGCCATGATTGCCAACATTCTAAAGGGACCAAAGATATAGAAGAAGAAGAATAATGAGCATCAGTAAATAAATGGCGGAATGGGGTTTAGGAGAGATAACAAAAAGACAGGAAGTTGTGGAGAGCCATGATTGCCAACATTCTAAAGGGACCAAGGATATAGAAGAAGAAGAATAATGAGCATCAGTAAATAAATGGCGGAAGGGGTTTAGGAGAGATAACAAAAAGTCAGGAAGTTGTGGAGAGCCATGATTGCCAACATTCTAAAGGGACCAAAGATATAGAAGAAGAAGAATAATGAGCATCAGTAAATACATGGCGGAATGGGGTTTAGGACAGATAACAAAAAGACAGGAAGTTGTGGAGAGCCATGATTGCTAACATTCTAAAGGGACCAAGGATATAGAAGAAGAAGAATAATGAGCATCAGTAAATAAATGGCGGAATGGGGTTTAGGAGAGATAACAAAAAGTCAGGAAGTTGTGGAGAGCCATGATTGCAAACATTCTAAAGGGACCAAAGATATAGAAGAAGAAGAATAATGAGCATCAGTAAATAAATGGCGGAATGGGGTTTAGGAGAGATAACAAAAAGACAGGAAGTTGTGGAGAGCCATGATTGCCAACATTCTAAAGGGACCAAGGATATAGAAGAAGAAGAATAATGAGCATCAGTAAATAAATGGCGGAATGGGGTTTAGGAGAGATAACAAAAAGACAGGAAGTTGTGGAGAGCCATGATTGCCAACATTCTAAAGGGACCAAAGATATAGAAGAAGAAGAATAATGAGCATCAGTAAATAAATGGCGGAATGGGGTTTAGGAGAGATAACAAAAAGTCAGGAAGTTGTGGAGAGCCATGATTGCCAACATTCTAAAGGGACCAAGGATATAGAAGAAGAAGAATAATGAGCATCAGTAAATAAATGGCGGAATGGGGTTTAGGAGAGATAACAAAAAGTCAGGAAGTTGTGGAGAGCCATGATTGCCAACATTCTAAAGGGACCAAAGATATAGAAGAAGAAGAATAATGAGCATCAGTAAATAC
Source organism: Acanthosepion esculentum (assembly GCA_964036315.1). Taxonomy (NCBI): domain Eukaryota; kingdom Metazoa; phylum Mollusca; class Cephalopoda; order Sepiida; family Sepiidae; genus Acanthosepion; species Acanthosepion esculentum. The sequence continues at coordinate 70,256,775 of OZ038517.1, read as the reverse complement.
ATGGCGGAATGGGGTTTAGGAGAGATAACAAAAAGACAGGAAGTTGTGGAGAGCCATGATTGCCAACATTCTAAAGGGACCAAAGATATAGAAGAAGAAGAATAATGAGCATCAGTAAATAAATGGCGGAATGGGGTTTAGGAGAGATAACAAAAAGACAGGAAGTTGTGGAGAGCCATGATTGCCAACATTCTAAAGGGACCAAGGATATAGAAGAAGAAGAATAATGAGCATCAGTAAATAAATGGCGGAAGGGGTTTAGGAGAGATAACAAAAAGTCAGGAAGTTGTGGAGAGCCATGATTGCCAACATTCTAAAGGGACCAAAGATATAGAAGAAGAAGAATAATGAGCATCAGTAAATACATGGCGGAATGGGGTTTAGGACAGATAACAAAAAGACAGGAAGTTGTGGAGAGCCATGATTGCTAACATTCTAAAGGGACCAAGGATATAGAAGAAGAAGAATAATGAGCATCAGTAAATAAATGGCGGAATGGGGTTTAGGAGAGATAACAAAAAGTCAGGAAGTTGTGGAGAGCCATGATTGCAAACATTCTAAAGGGACCAAAGATATAGAAGAAGAAGAATAATGAGCATCAGTAAATAAATGGCGGAATGGGGTTTAGGAGAGATAACAAAAAGACAGGAAGTTGTGGAGAGCCATGATTGCCAACATTCTAAAGGGACCAAGGATATAGAAGAAGAAGAATAATGAGCATCAGTAAATAAATGGCGGAATGGGGTTTAGGAGAGATAACAAAAAGACAGGAAATTGTGGAGAGCCATAATGGTCAATGACCTGAAGGGACCCAGCAGAGAGAAGAAGAAGAAATGTGGTTCTACAGAAGGATGCTGAGAATGAGAGTAATGACAAAGTTTTAGGGAAAATGAAAACAAAAAAGCCACTTATACTTAACATCAGGAAGAGACAGTTGAAATTTCTAAGGGTATATAATGAGGAAAGAGGGCTTGGAAAATTTGATACTCAAAGGACAGATTGAAGGCAAGGAAGATAGGGGAAAATAACCCGCCTAACAAGTTTGTGTAAATGGTAGGTAGAACAAGTTTTAGGAGAGTGAAAAGATAAAATTTACTAAGAGCTACAAAGGACAAGAAGTTGTGGAGAGCCATAATTGTCAAAAATTTGAAGAGATGACAGATAGAATAACAACAACAAACTTGGTTGGCTGAACAGGGATTAGGAGAGAAAACGAAAAGATGAAATTTAAAAAAATTCTTTTCGACCTGAATTTATCTTATAATCATTTAGCACTCTCCATCATTTATAAATATTACTTCCCCCCCCTTTTACTGTATATAGAATCCCCTCAACATATAGTACTTTATATATTACTTCTATATATCTGAAAATGCAGTAGCTTGACTCTCAATTTCAGTCAAGATTGTTTTAGAGGTTGCCATAGGAGGATATGACTACACAACCAAGAAAATCTAATTCAACTTGCATTGGCAGGACTAATATTTCGCTTGGTGAAAATAGTCACCTATAGAGTGTTAAAGTGTACCTCAACACTAAGGAGTATTCGATGAGCTTACAGATTGCAAAATCACTTTAGAGTGTCATCTGACTTTCTCAGCTGAGTTCAAATCTTATTTCCACTAATAATATATATATATATATATATATATATATATATATATATATATATATATATATATATTTCCACACATAATATATGACGGTTCTGTATAGGATACAGGTTTGAATCCTGTCGGAGGACAAATATTTTCTATGAAAATTTCTCGGACATTCAGGCTGGTAAATGTTGTTTAATACTGTTTATTATAAAACAGATCATTTACTTAAATATTTGTATCTATAAAAAGAATGTTAAACATAAAAATGTCTTTATATATATATATATATATATATATATATATATATATTACTTCTATATATCAGAAAATGCAGTAGCTTGACTCTCAATTTCAGTCAAGATTATTTTAGAGGTTGCCATAGAAGGATATGACTACACAACCAAGAAATTCAAATTCAGATTGCATTGGCAGGACTAATATTTCGCTTGGTGAAAATAGTCACCTATAGAGTGTTAAAGGTTTTAAAGTGTACCTCAACACTAAGGAGTATCCGATGAGCTTACAGATTGCAAAATCACTTTAGAGTGTCATCTGGCTTTCTCAGCTTAGTTCAAATCAAATTTCCACTTGAAGATCTTTGTATTTTTATAGTTCTTTGAAGATCTTCAAAGATAAATTACATTATCATTATTATTATTAATATTATAATTATTAAAAAAACATCTTTTTGACCTGAAGTTATCTTATAATCATATGCTGGCTTATGACCAATGACTCGGACAAATATAGGATGTGGTTGGTTTTTTTTTCTACTTAACATTTAGCATCCTGCATAATTTTATAAATATTACTTTCCCCTCTTTTACTGTATATGGAACCCCCTCAACGTATAGTGTTTTATATATTAGTTCTAAATACAGACAAACCTCTCATCAACAGACTAACAGGGGGGATGGATGGTACGTTTAAGCTGATTGTCCGTAGATGGGAAGGGATTATTTTTGAGTTATAAAACCACTATAGCAACTACCTGTAATTATGATCATAATGTGAATAATATAAACATGTATATATAGCATAAATAAATATATACTTATATATAGATATATTAAGCAAAATAGCAAAAACAATAGATTTCTCACAGCTACTTTCTCACACACGTGCTCATCCTTTGTACATTATATACTGTACACTCGTCTTTGTTTACAATTGAAAGGGCCGCCACTGCCACCAAGTGGTCACTTTGAGAACTAATACGAATTGTTCCGCTAAGCCCGCAAATTTTAAAATGCATCGTTGATGATTTGGAAGTTTTTTTTTTTGTCTTCAGATTGTTTTTTTTTTTGTTGCATGCACATTTTGTCCATTGCATCTGAAGTCCATTGATGGGGGGGGGGGGTCTGTAGATTGTCTGTATTTGAAATTGCAGTAACCTAGCTCTCAAATTCAGTCTGGTTTGTTTTAAGTGTTGCCATAGAAGGATATGATTACACATCCAAGAAATTCAAATTGCATTGGGAAGACTAACATTTTGTTTCACAAAAAAAAAGTCACCTACAGAGATTGCAAAAGGTTAAAAGTTACAAAGGACAAGGAAGTTGTGGAGAGCCTTGATTGCCATAGCACATAAAAGAAGAACGAGCTTGTCTAAATGGATGGTGGAACAGGATTTAGGAGAGACGACAAAATTTATTAAGAGCTACAAAGGACAGGAAGTTGTGGAGAGCCATGATTGCCAACGTTCTGAAGAGACACAGCACATAGAAGAAGAAAACAGAGTAAATGAATGGCGGATCAGGGTTTAGGAGAGATAGCAAAAAGACAAAATATATTAAGAACTACAAAGGAATGGAAATGGTGGAGAGCCATGATCGTCAATGTTCTGAAGAGACATGGCACATAGAAGAAGAAAAAGAACAAGCTTGAGTAAATGGATGGTGGAACATGGTTTAGGAGAGATAACGAAAAGACCAAATTTATTAAGAGCTACAAAGGACAGGAAATCGTGGAGAGCCATGATCATCAATGTCTTGAAGGGACACAGCACATAGAAATAATATCAGATCCACCTCTTCTCCTCCCAGCTATGGGTTAATTAGTAGAATCAGTAAAAATCTTTATTATCTCTGAAAAATTATTACAATCTAAATATATTTTCTGGCTTTAAATAACTTGCAAAGGGTTGATAAACCATAAAAAATGAATGAATCAATCAGTGAAATACTGGTTGGCTATACAGGCATGTCAGATTTATTCACAGGGTGTAACAGCAAAATTGTCCAATTGTTATATTAAGCTTTGGACTGTTGTATCTTAGAAATGATTAAAGTTATCTTACTGGAATTCACTGAGTTTTTTATAATATTATTGGACTCGACTTTGAGCAATAAGAATGTATTTAACTATACGTTGAAATGATGATCCCTCTTCCTGTTGTAATCTCCTCGTCCAGTTTTCATCTCTAATGTTCCCTTTTTTATTTAAACTTAGTTACATTTTCTTGGTGGTTCTTCAATGGACTTTGAAGATGGAAGCATGTGTATGAATGTTGGTACCATTACTGAAGACCTGAATGATCTTTTTCCTCTCACCATTGCCCAATTGGGAAGATATAGCAGGACTGACACAACACAATTTTAACTTGTTCCCTTTCTAGCTGAATGACTCAAATGATTTTTCAGTGATTCTTTCAACAAATGGTGTCAAGATGACTAAACGTGTTATCTGAAAACCTGGAAAAAAGAAACTCAATTAGATATTAAACATTTTGTGGGAGGGGCAATTATCCCACGCTGTTACACGATTTGGATAATTTTGCTGTTACATCCAGTGCATTCTCTGGAATATAAATGTATAAAAACTACTGCGGCCACAAAGTGAGGGATCATTTTATGTATTGATTATGATATGGAATTGATCCCCCATTTATCTTCAATTTTAATTTCTTGTTTGTTTATCAAATTCTGATTAGGCATGAATCCACCTCTACTCTCTCTCCCCCAGCTATGGGTTCATTAGTAGAAATTGTATCAGTAAAGATCATGAATATCTCCAAAAAATTCTTACTATCTAAATATATTTTCTGGCTTTAAATAACCTGCAAAAGGGTTGATAATCCATAAATAACGAAGCAATCAATTCTTTGATGCTTTTTCTTCTTGGTTTTAGGTTGTGAAGGAATCATAGACGATGTTATTTTGCTGGGTGCCCCTGTTAGTGCAACTACGTCTTACTGGGAACCACTGACCAAAGTTGTAAGTGGGAAATTAATTAATGGATATTGCAGGTAAGAAAAAAAAACACCTTTATATTTGCAGGTTGTTCAGAAAGTAATGACATTTTGCCAGGAAGGATGTTGTTGTGATTGCTACCATTGTCATTGTCAGGTGTGGGCGTTTTATTTTGCATAAATGTTTAATGGCTTCTGGAACATTTTTTTTAATCATTTCACCCCAAGAAAGGCAATAAAGCCACTAAGATGCAAGGGGTTACTGAGTGTTAGAGAATATGAGAAAAACTACTATTAAGGAGAGAGGACAATAAAAGAAGAAGAATTAAGAAGACAGAAGATAATGATTGACATTGCATTTAAATTTTTGAAGATCAAAGGCAATAAAGCCACTAGGACGCAAGGGGTTACTGAGTGTTAGAGAATATGAGAAAAACTACTATTAAGGAGAGAGGACAATAAAAGAAGAAGAATTAAGAAGACAGAAGATAACAATTGACATTGCATTTAAATTTTTGAAGATCAAAGGCAATAAAGCCACTAAGATGCAAGGGGTTACTGAGTGTTAGAGAATATGAGAAAAATTACTATTAAGGAGAGAGGACAATAAAAGAAGAATTAAGAAGACAGAAGATAATGATTGACATTGCATTTAAATTTTTGAAGATCAAAGGCAATAAAGCCACTAGGACGCAAGGGGTTACTGAGCGTTAGAGAATATGAGAAAACCTACTATTAAGGAGAGAGGACAATAAAAGAACAAGAATGAAGAAGACAGAAGATAATGATTGACATTGCATTTAAATTTTTGAAGGCAATAAAGCCAATAGGACACAAGGGGGTTACTGAGTGTTAGAGAATATGACAAAAACTACTGACATTGCATTTAAATTTTTGAAAATCAAACTTGACTGGGAAGCAAGAAATTGGAAGAGTTCCACAAGCGAGAAGTGTGAGAAGAGAAACTGTTAGCATATAACTTGCAGTTCCATCCATTTCAACTGTAAAATGATGAGACCTATCTGCCAATCTAGTACTGTGCTTAAATTCATAAAGACATAAGTTCATTAGAACAATTACCATGAATATATTTATAGAAAAGGTACAGAGATACTATGTTACGGCAGTTGGAAAAGGACTGAAGTTGATATACCAGATCAGGACCAATAATATTGCAGATTCTTTGAATTTTATCAAGAATCTCTAAAATGGAACACTGGGCAAGATATTGTAGCAATATTTAAAGCAAGGGTGAATGGTAGACTAGTAACTATGTAAGATAGTCTAGCTCAACACATTGATATGCCAGATCAGGACCAATAACATTGCAGATTCTTCTTTGGATTTTATCAAGAATCTTTAAATATATAGCAGGAGCACCAGACTGTGTGGCAGCAATATTCAAATCAAGGATAAATGGTAGACTTATAAATATGCAAGATATATTCTGGCAAGAAAAATTGTCTGACATCTCAATCGGTGTTCTAAGCGCAGAACTAGAAATGGATTTAATATAATCTTTCCACTTCATGTCAGCTGCAAATGTTACTGAAGAAAGCACAAAGAGGTCAGCATCGGCCATGTTGATGTGAGGCAGGAAGTGGTCTATCCGGTGATTAATTTTCATTTTGAAGGCATTAAAAGTAACAAGTCATTTCTTGCCCCATTTAACAACTGATTGTAGGACATTTTTGAGATCAGCCGCAAATCTGACCATATTGAACTGGTCAGACTTAATGTCGAGACATTAATAAATGCTTGTGTCATCACTATAGATACTGAATTGAGAACGGATGCTGTCAAATTGACTTTTTCATTGTAAGATGCCACTGAATTTTACCTTTTTAAAAATATTTGACAATTTGGGAAATATGAAATATATTTATATTATATTATATCTTCGGAAAATGGCTCAACAGTTGCAAATGCATCTGCCCACAACAGGAATTGAATCGGAAACGCATTCGTATTTTTACTTAACATCTATTTTGTATATTCTTTTAAAAAAAAAATATATATTTTTCTTTGGCAGGGCTGACTGGATGTTAAAATTCCTCTATCGGTCGTCTTCTATGCAAGTTTATATTGCCGGTCTGATGCCAGTTAAGATGGAAAATCGTTGCATGCATAATATTGATCTGAGTGATGTGGTAAGTAACGCTATTCTCAAAACTTAAATTTTCTTAAAAGTTTTTACCTTTTTAATGGTAATAAAGAAAACTGTTTCCACACAGAAAACGTTTGACATTCATTGAATGGGGAGTTGGTGGTGGTACTGTTCACACTTTATTTACACGGGGACTATTGTCCTCATCTTTGTTATTGTTACTCCAACGTTTCAATCGTTGTGCACTCCGGCCTTCATCAGGTATTTATCGACCTGGGTAACTACAGGGAATTCTGAGCTGAACCCTTTTATTTAATCTATGTGGGGGTGGACTGTCTTCATTCCATTCCCCAGGTCTATGGAAATTTTGTCTAGTTCGTATTTTTAGTACAGCTCACTTATTGCTTTCACTAAGTCCAAGTACACACTACCCTGTCCACGGATTGAACTCACTAACTTTTGAAACACCAGATCACGTATGATCACTGATGTTAAGCAACGTTGAGCCTGGTCAGTACCTCGATGGGTATCTGCTTGGGAATAACAGGTGTAGTAAGCTTGGATGTGCAGGTGGTTCAGCTTGGTATCATGTTGAAACACCAGTTCCGGTATGATCACTGAAGTTAAGCAACTTGGAGCCTGGTCAGGACCTAGATGGGTGACTACTTGGAAATACCAGGTGCTATAATCTTGGATATGCAGGCCTTATGGCCACATCATGTTTCAAAACACCAGTTCCCATACAATCACTTAACCGGATTTGTTATATTCACTTACATGTAAATACGCTCAGGAAAACTATTAATCAGCCCCTTCTCCCTCCAGCTATGGGTTAATTAGTAAAATGTATCACTAAGTCATTATTGAAAAAAGTTTGTACAAACTAAAAATATTTACTGAAGATAAGATTAATTCTAACGATAAGATAAACTAGATAATCAGGATTCTTCTGAGAAATTAAACAATATTGTCGACATGGAAAACGAAAATTCTTAGTAAAAAAAAAGAAAAAAGTTACCAATATCTGGAAAGAAGCTTACACAGGAATGTCTTTTTAAAAATGTTTGAATTTGATGTAACTACACGACATTTTGGTTTTATTTATTATTACGGCAAGGACTAAGAGCTATTTTCCAATTGTCTTTTTTATCCAAAATTGTCTGAGAAATTTAAGAACATATATATATATATATATATATATATATAAGGAATAGTGGGTAAATTGTTATCTTAATTGAACAAAAATGAAGATAACACTGGCAACTCATTTTAAAAGATAAATTTTACAACAATTACGCAAAAATAACTTGAAATACTAAAGTGTAAATTTATTCAAAAAAATCACCAATGACTTCAACCACAGCCTCCAGATGACTTTGGAATCTCCTGCAACTCTTCTGGACAATCTCCTTGTTTAAGTTGGTGAATGCTGCCATAATCCTTGCCTTGGGTTCATCTTTGGTGTTACAAGGAGTTTTGTTAGACTCTCTCTCAACTGCACTCTACACATAATAATCAAGGGGGTTGCGGTCTGGCGAGTAAGGGTGATGTGGATGCATCCAACTCTTTCCGAATCTTCTGTACTGTCATCCGATTGGCTGCAAAACACTGTGAAATGTTTGTATTGGAGGTCCCGGAGTGAATGCCAAGCAGTACAGCATACCGTTTCCAAATTTCTGGCAAAGTGAATTGTGTCATGGGGCTCTTTCTTCCTACAGATGGCGTCAAACTAATCCTATTATACAACTGCAGTAGACAAAATCAAAAACAAACAATGCATACGTGTGAAATTAAAAATATAAAATGGCAACAATTTCCCCATCACACCTTTTAAAAATTTTTTTTTAAAGGGAAAGAATTATGACAAAGGGAGAAAAGTTTTTGTGTAACCTGTTTCATCCTTTACGACTTTTATTGGGCTAATGGAGGGAGGCACGTTGGAGTAATGGAGGCAGACACGGTGGTGTAATGGAGGGAGGCACGGTGGTGTAATGGAGGGAGGCACGGTGGAGTAATGGAGGCAGACACGGTGGAGTAATGGAGGGAGGCACGGTGGAGTAATGGAGGCAGACACGGTGGAGTAATGGAGGGAGGCACGGTGGAGTAATGGAGGCAGACACGGTGGAGTAATGGAGGGAGGCACGGTGGAGTAATGGTAGCGGCTCAGATTGAGGAATCAGAGAGCCAAGTTCAAATTCCAGTCAAATCCATCACATTCACTTACGTGCTAATATCCTTGGGAAAGGTATGAATCCTCTTCTTCTCCCCCCAGCTATGGGTAAATAGCAGGACAGACTGAGTTCTATAGCCTTGGATGGCAACTGGTCTATCATAGAAAGAATTGGCAACCTACTGCGGGGAAAAAATCTGCCTCATCAGTCATGTATCAAAAGATACATGATTGCCTAAGCGTGTATCACGCATGGCAAATGACTGATATATGTGCAAGAACGAATGAGACGCTAAGAATTTTAAATTAAAAAAAAATCTTTTACCACATGTTTTGGGGATATAGTCTAGCCAGATTCAGAGAAAGTATTTGTTCTCCGACAAGAATCGAACCCGTATCCTACACGGAATCATCACATAGCCTGATGTGCCACACCATTTATCTACAGAGGAAGCGTCTGGCTAGCAAAGTCAAATTAGTACTTTTAAACTACAATTTCCCATGATCTCTTTTTAATGCAATAATTCGATTTTGCTATCCAGACGCTTCCTCTGTAGCAAAATTAGTATAGCACGTCAGGCTATATGACAGGTTCCATGTAGAATACAGGTTCGATTCCTGCCGGAGGACACAGATTTTCTGTGAAATTTCTCAGACATAATAATATGTTAATACTGTTTATTATAAACAGAGCATTTACTTAAATATTTGTATTTATAAAAAGAACATATAAACAATAAATATCTTAAAATAATTGTCAGACTTTGTCCATTTTGTAGTGTGTAAACATCATTTCTTAATGTTTGGATATGCTTTGAGCAGATATGAATGTTTGAGAGAATACATGGAAGATTGTAGTTTGAAAGCAGTAAAATCGAACGTGCTAATCATGATGCTTCTCTGTAGCTAAACTGGTATAACACGTCAGGCTATATGACGGTTCCATGTAGGATACTGGTTCGATTCCTGTGGGAGGACACTTATTTCTCGGACATTCAGGCCGGTAAATGTTGTTTAATACTGTTTATTATAAACAGAGCATTTACTTAAATATTTTTATCTATAAAAATAACGTATAAACAATAAATATATTAAAATAATTGTCGGATTTAGTCCATCTCATAACATTTTTAATATTAAGCAACACATGAAAATATCTGCTTCACTATTATTTTCTTAAATCTTTAATTTTGTCATAAAATTGCATCACAAATTTCCAACAACGGTCGACTATTCCATGACTGTTATCGATGCATAGCAAACTTCTATGTAAACAAAATAGGATATCATCTTTGATGGTGAATATTTGTGTTGAAATGTCCATGTAACCACTCTGATGATGGCTCATGTGAGTCGAAAGCTTAGATCAAAAAACAGTTTAATAAAAAAATATCCAAATGTTGGACAGTTTTTGTCTTTTTCTCCTGAAATTAATGCAAATATATGAAGTTTAGAATGGCTCATGATCAAACATAGACATTCGTTGTCTGTTATATTTAACAGCATGTGTTTTTATATATATATATATATATATATATATATATATATATATATATATTTTCGTTTCAACCTTTGGAAGTAAAGTCTGATGATCCGCGGCCCTTTAAAAGGGCTGTGGTGAAATAATTTATTATATGGAACCTTAAAGTGGTCTGTTTTTATTTAAAAATATATATATTTATTTGTTTTGGGTGCATGGCTGGTGGTTAGAATGTTTGCTTTTTGACCATGAGACCTGGGCTCAAATCTCAGCATGTGCCATTTGTCAAGAAGGTGACTTCATGATGTTATTGGACTAGATCAAGGTCAATCCCAGTGTGTAGCACCTTTGGAAAGTGGCTGAAAACCATACCACAGGTTGACCCAAGCCACTGCTGTGGGCTGTCAGAGGTGCTAGCAACAAGCCACAAGTCATCATGGCCGAGGGCTTGAGCATGCTGGCCTTGTTCAAATTGTTGATCACACGCTCTCTCCCAGAAACTGTAACTATGGTCTGCTCAGCATAGTTCCAGTATAAACCACATGTGGGCTCTCTGGGTGTTGAGCAAACATAAATGTGCCTGAGTGAGCGTCTGCAATAGGGATCGGCTAGCCACGCCAACAGACGGGTATCCTCGATCATGAGTGACCAGCTATTATTATATATATATATATATATATATATATATATATATATATATATATATAAAAGTGGACATGGAAGTCAGCACTTAGAGGCGACAGTCTGTTTCATGCTAGTGCAATCGTCAGGCGACTAGTGCTGTTATGACGATTGCACTAGCATGAAACAGACTGTCGCCTCTAAGTGCTGACTTCCATGTTCACTTTTATATTTACACACGCTCTATCTCTGATATTGAGCACTTTATCCCATAAATATAGCACACTTTAAGACTATATTTCTTCATATATATATATAAAACGGTGAGGTTTGTGTGTCTGTCAATGTGATCCCTTTCACTTGAGATTCATCCAACTGATTTTGACCAAACTTTGCCTATACATTGTACAATATAAGAGATAGGTTCTTAGCATACAAATCAATAATTTTTTAAAAAATCAATAATCGATAAAGTGTCTTACTTCATGACAGTCTCAACGATACCTCATTTTTATTTCTACGCCACTGCGAAAAATCAATTTCAACACCAATTTAAAACTAAAAGTTGATTGTTTAACAGTCATTTAACTTGATAACTGGCCCCGCCCATATTGTGAAAACCTATGTAAATAGTGAAATATCGATTTTTTTTTTTTTTTTTTTTTTTTTTTTTTTTTTTTTTTTACTGGTTTCTTTCTTATTTTTCGTTGATCTTTCACCCAATTTTCATCAAACTTAACAAATGCTTTATAAATATATCCTCTTTTACATCCCTGGTAGCACACTGACAAATTGAATTTCAAAAATTTCAAAATAATTGTGGTCTGGAGTGGGTCTTCATGTTGCCTGTTTTACCCCTTCATGTCCTCGGCTAACTTTGATTGAATAAATACGGACTACTTCTGTTATATCACTAACTATATTAATTCAAAATGTTTTTTTAATGAAATTACTTTAAAGTAATTCAACAAGATAGACTCTGTTACATCTAAACAGGATGTTGTTTTTGCTCCATTTTAATTGAATACCTTTTCTGATTGACCAGCTGGGTCTGAATGCTAGTATATATATATATATATATATATATATATATATATATATGTATATATATATATGTTATGTTTTGTTTTTTTTGGAACTTAAGAATCAACATTAGATTTTTTCATTTTAAGGGTCAATACAAAATATTTTTAAAATTTTTTCCTCTTAAAATAACTATACTCATTTGTGTAAATTTTATCCTTGCAGGTCAAAGGTCACTTGGATTATATGAAAAAATTAGACTGTGTCTTAAGAGTGGTTGGAATGCGTACGAAGGACTGCGACCACTTTTCGACATCTTCCATGACGGCTAGATCTTCAAAAGAAATCTCCGATGAACAGGAAGTGCAAGAAATTACAAACAAATTTTGCCAAAATAAAATCCAAGACGACTACCAAAGTACCGAAGAACATGATTCCCTTGATTTGTTGACATCTTCTGATTTTGATCTCACTTCTGAACACAGCTTTGGCGATTACACCGACACCTTTGGCGAAATGCCTTCCTCTTACTTCCATCAGCCACATCACAAACAACGGGAAGTGTTTGGGTCTAAACTGCCATCGTCCCCACATCCTCTTGTACATTTAACTTCAAGTACTCAATATTCGTCATCGACTGATGACGATGGACGAGGGTTGTGTTCTGCCTTACCAAAATCTTTTTCAGGATTGGATTCGGCATCAGATTCAGGTAACTGGGAACCACCTGGCACTGGAGAATCAACAGGGCCGAGCACGCCTTCTGAAGGACATGGAAAGATTCTTAATCTACACTCGAACGAGAAAGACGATAGGAATTTCATCAAGTCAAAAGTTTTAGAGTCACAGTATTCTTCAGATACGTAAAAGTTTAGTGAATTGATTTTTACGAAAGCAATCTTCAAATCTGGCCATATTGTGCCAAAACACAAGCAAAATGGTTTTCTCTGTTGCAAAGAAAACGCTCAAATTTGCTGTTTGATTGTTTCCATCTTTAAAAAAGTAAATCCAAAGTTTAAAAATCTTTAAAGACTGATTAAACAATTGCCAAAATTCTTTTTTTTCATCCCAAATTTGAAGCTAACGATTCTTCCACCGAATAACCCCTGCCTTCAACTTTTTAAACTTGGAGGTCTGTATTGTCTAACAATTTTTCTGTCTGACCCAATCAAGGAACTCTTTGGAGATTAACAAACAACTGAATATTAAAGGGGATCACTTTTACTTTATAACTGACAAATAAACTGGTCCCCCACTTTCTGAAACTGTAAATTATAAATATTTCTCTCTACCAGCAGTCCTATTGTCATGTGTGTCTTCAAGATTGGGTTATTTTTGTAAGACCAACATTGCTAAATTTTTGAATTTCATTACTTGTGACGTTTGGGAGTGACTTTTAAAATTAGTGGGGCTAACTTAAGTTATGAATCGAAAAAAAAGTCAATTCAAAATTTAGGTGACAACCCTCACCAAAAGAAATGCAATTGCACCCCCCCACACACACACACGCACACACACACACACACACACACACACACACACACACACACACACACGAGTATATTTAGTATCATATTTAAACTTGGTGAGGCCCAAAATTATAAAAAAATTAGAAGCCACTTGCATCCTAGTAGCTTTATTGCCTTTGATGATCAAAAATTCAAATGCAATGTCAATCATTATCTTCTGTCTTAATTCTTTTATTGTCCTCTCTCCTTCATAGAAGTTTTTCTCATATTCTCTAACACTCAGTAACCCCCTTGCGTCCTAGTGGCTTTATTGCCTTTTATCTTCAAAAATTTAAATGCAATGTCAATCATTATCTTCTGTCTTCTTAATTCTTGTTCTTTTATTGTCCTCTCTCCTTAATAGTAGTTTTTCTCATATTCTCTAACACTCAGTAACCCCTTGCGTCCTAGTGGCTTTATTGCCTTGATTGGGATGAAACGATTAAGAAAAATTGCCAATAACTAAATGTAATGAACCCAACTGTGATTTGAACTCGGTTCCCTGGTTTTTCATTCAGAGCCACTATCCACTATTTTCCCTATTTAAATATTAAAATGCAATTTGTTTTTAGGAATTTCTCTAAATGATAGCAGTGAAAGCGTCGAAATGAAATTATTTCTTTTAAAACAGATATTTTAGTCTCTTATTTCTGAAAATGTTATCCAACCAGACAGTTTGTTGATTGTAAAAAATTTTAACTCGGACAGACCAGTTTGTTTTTTTTTTTTTTTTTTTTTTTTTTTAAATCTAGTCACTTAGCTGAAATAAAGCAACATCAACATCTTGGCAAAGAGGACCCCCCCCTCCACAAATCTTTTGACAATGCCAACGTCTACCATGGCCAACAATGCCTCCAGCCCACCAATTATATTACAAGGTACCAATTTGCATAATTCCACATCACGACCAAACAACCTCATTATATGCATCACACAAATGCAAAAACAAATTTGGCTGATAGAAAGTACGTTTCTTTGCTTCCCATAATCTCAACCACTTCAAGTCTTCGTTATCCATCCTACCTATCCTCATAATCTCTACATAATTCCTCCTTAACCATGCAACCTCATTCAATATCCCTCTACCTTGAGTGGCTCAGGGGCCTTGTATTGGATGAACATTTGCTTAAAGAAGAACTGCTCTTCTATTTTGCACTTTACAAAGAAAAATTGCCTGTTAATTGATCCAAAAGTGCCACACAGTTTCTACTGACTTGTAAAATCCTACTCTCAAGGAATTTTATCTTGCCACGCACACATAGTACAATTCTTTCAATGCCATTGCAACTAAAAACTGACCGATCAGGTTACGGACTGCAGACTACTTAAAAATTGGTATAAAATATTGTGATGTGTGGGGAACTATTTTCCTGACCAATATTTTCTTCAAATTTCATAAAGCTTTTATTAAATTTGTACCCCGCACCCCTTCCATAATTTTCTGCATCAGTGTTGAGCTTCATCGTGCCCACCAAGACAGTCAATCAATTTCAAGATCAGCTGGCTCTGTTCTAGAGGCAGAAATCCACCTATTCTCCCCCCAGATATGGGTTAATTATCATTATCTCAAAAAAAACATCTACAATCTAAAAAAACAAAAACATTTTCACAATCTAAAAATATTTTCTGGCTTTAAATAAACTGCAAAGGGTTGATAAGCTGTAAAAAACGAATCAATCAATGAAATACTGATTAGCTACACAGGCATGTCTTTTAGATTTATTTACATTCTCTGGAATATAAATGGATAGAAACAACCGTGGCCACTAAGTGAGGGATCAGATTATATATTGATTGTAATATAGAATTGATCCCCCATTTATATCCACATTATAATTTCTTGGTTGTTGATAAGCTGTAGAAAACGAATCAATCACTGAAATACTGATTAGCTACACAGGCATGTCTTAGATTTATTTCCATTCTCTGGAATATAAATGTATAGAAACTACAGTGGACACAAAGTGAGGGGTCACTTTACATATTGGCTGTAATATAGATTTGATCCCCCATTTTATATCCGCATTATAATTTTTTGTTTATCAAATTCTGATTAGGCATGAATCCATCTCTTCTCTCCCTCAGCTATGGGTTAATTAGTAAGATCTATCACTAAACCATTATGGGTTGATAAGTCGTAGAAAATGAGTCATGAAAAGGGATGAGGAGCCAAAATTTTTGCTGGTGCACATGTTGATGGCTTGTCTGTGTTGACTGTTGACCAGTAGTGAGAATGCTATGTTTTTGTAAAACAAAAGTGGGGTTGATTTCCATTGGTTTAGAAAAAGTGAATTAACGATAATTATGATTGTTATAATTATTTTATTATAATTAATTTTGGCACAATAATTAATTTTTATTTATTTTTTTATGGACACGACAGTTTGTGACATATATTGTTAAAATTAAATTGATAACATTTCCTTAATGTTCCACATTGGCTGATTACCCCTCTATTTTCTCTATACATGATCAGCCATGCCAGATTTCATTGTCTCTCTCTAGACTACAGCCTTTCAATGTCCCCCCATTCTTACTTTCATGGGGTGGCTAGTCTTCTTGCTTTTTGTATTCCTTGCAACAACTGCATCAGATGGAATACACGCAGTTCTTGGTCATATATTCTGAAGAAGGGCCAAAAGTACAACAGCTGAAACATGATGAGCATGCTGGTCTGAATATCAAAGCATCTAACAATGATTCTTCCAGATAAGTCTTACTATTTAACCCATAGCTTTAGGAGGAGGTGAATTCTTATCTTTCCCAAGGGTGTTTGCATGTAAATGAACGTGACAAACCCGACTGGAATTTGAACCCAGCTTGTTGAGTTGTCATCAAATCCAATACACCACCTGCACATCCACAAGCAAATTGATACACCAGAAAAGTTAGTTGACATTCTTTATGCTTCAGTCGGAAACTTCATGGTTATGCACATTTCAGTAATGTCAGTCTCAGGATTGTGAGCGATAATGGCTCTCCACAACTTCCTAGCTTTTGTCATTGTAGGCCAAAGATCAATAAAAATTTTTATTCAACTCAAAACTGGTTGTAGATATTGGAATCTGATAGAACAGCTTGGGAGACAGATAAGTTATATATAAAATTCAATTTTGGCAAAAACTGATATTTGCCAAAAAGGAAGAGATAAATGAAAAGGGTGCTCAGTACAATTTTCCTTAAATGAAAATGCAGGAAAAATTAAGATATAAAATATTCAAAACACTGACCAAATGCAATCACAGTTTCTACAAAGACAGTTTTGTTAGGTCGTACTTACTGCTTGGTAGAAAACATGGTAGAAACAGTACTTACATCTTGGTAGAAACTTTGGTTGCATAAGGTGAGTGTATCAAACATTATATATATATATATATATATATATATAT
>OZ038517.1:70189686-70234686 GCA_964036315.1 Acanthosepion esculentum | reverse complement strand
AGTCGACGCCTTTATCCCCTGTCCCAGGGAGGAGTGTGAGCAAACCTTTCTACTCTTCTGGAAGGGAAAAAAATAAGTAACTACAGTTTCAGAGTTTAGCTGCAGACGTTAGAAATATAGAGGTGAAGTAGACTTTAGAAGTAAGCGAAAACGTAACCCTAAACAGGAAACAAGGGACAAACTTCAACTCTTGTTCAAAAGATGGCGGAGGAGTGTGAACTGGGCGATAGGCGAACCTATCTACTCCTATTGAGGAGAAAAAATAATTAGTAAATAAAATTTCAGAGTTCAGGGTCAAGTATAATTGATGGTAGACCCAATGTTTGGTATTAATTTCATATTGATATGAACATTACGCAGTTGAGGAGATCAGTTTTTGCCAAATTATTTCCTCCAAGACTGCTAAGGAAGTGATTCCAAAACAGAAATACCTTTCAAGATGATTAGGTCTTCTATGTGCTGTTGGATGTTGGCGATCATGGCTCTCCACAATTTCCTGTCTGATGTAGCTCTTAATTTTTTTCTCTTTGCTATCTCTCCTAAACGTCATCGTACCATCCATTTACTCAAGCTTGTTGTGTCTCATATCCCATCAGGAAATAGGTGATCATGGCTCTCCACAACTTCCTCTCCTTTGTAGCTCTTAATAAATTTTGTCTTTTTGTTATTTCTCCTAAACCCTGTTCCGCCATCCATTTACTCAAGCTCGTTCGTTTACTTCTTGTATGTGCCATGTCTCTTCAGAATGTTGACAATCATGGCTCTCCACAACTTCCTCTCCTTTATAGCTCTTAATAAATTTTGTCTTTTTGTTATTTCTCCTAAACCCTGTTCTGCCATCCATTTACTCAAGCTCGTTCGTTTTCTTCTTCTATGTGCTGTGCCCCTTCAGGGCGTTGGCGATCATGGCTCTCCGCAATTTCCTGTCTTATGTAGCTCTTAATAATTTTTTATTTTTTCTATCTCTCCTAAACCTCTTTCTGTCAACCATTTACAAGTACGTTGTGTCTCATATATCGTCAGGAAATAGGTGATCATGGCTCTCCACAATTTTCTGTACTTTGTAGCTCTTAATAAATTCTGTCTTTTTGTTATTTCTTCTAAACCCGGTTCCACCATTCATTTACTCAAAATTGCTAGGGAGGTTATGCATTGTTTTCCTCTGTCATATGAGGATCAAATTTTCCAAGCCCTCTCTCCTCATTAAATAAAATTTCAGCGTTCACTCGGAGACGTAAGAAGAAGAATTGGTGACAGGCCCTACATTTGGCAGTGGTTCCATATTGAAATACACCTTATGCTGTTCAGGAGATGAGTGTTTGCCAAATAATTTCCTCCAAGACTGCAAGGGAAATGGATCCGAAAAAAAAATACCTTCGAAAATGATCAAATTCTCAATAATTACCCACTGATCTATTAAACCATTATCTAAAATTTCGGCAGCTTTTCTTTTAGCTAAGCTGTAAACTTGGATGTGCGGGTGGTGTAGGGTATAATGGTCTGGAATTATTAATAGGAGAGCCGAGTTCTAATAGACGTTGGGCTCGTTGTACAAATACGCATCTATGGGTTAATTAGTAAGGTATTTATCCCGAAAGATTTTCTGCGGCTTATCTTACCAACATTTCCCTATCGTAGATATGTGGATCGGAAAGCCGTAAGATACTTGGTTATCTCCCCTTTCTGTATATGCGTGTGTGCTTGTACCTCTCGTTTCCTCTCTGCTTATGTGGGATTTCTGCTAATGTTTGCAAAATGATTTCCTTTACAAGATTCTAATCAATAAATTCTTTTGACTCAAGAAGAAAAAACCCAACTCAAACAAATCGAGTAATAGTTGTTTTAAAAACATTATTTTAAAAAATTTCTATTTACAATTAATATCTTCTGACATTAAATAACTTGAAAAGCGTTGACAAGCCATAGAAAATGAATTGATAAAAGAAAGACAAAAAAAAGTATTAAAAAATAAAAGTTTAATAGTCTGAACAATTTTTGGAATTCATGTCATTCATTCCAAGAAACTTTGGAACAAAATAAAAACATCAACAACTCTTCATTCTATTTTACAGCCTTTTTCAGGTGTACTACCTATATATATATATATATATATATATATATATATAAAATCTGTGGACAAGTAGTTAGAATGCTTGATTTTCTAACAAAAAGGGACTGCTTCAAATCTCACTCTGATCAATTTATCAGAAAGATTTATGTGTCTACTATTGACTATTTCAGCACATCTCCCTATCTTAGATATGTGGATTGGAAAGCCGTAAGGTACTTGGTTATCTCCCCTTTGTGTATATGCGTGTGTGCTTGTACCTCTCGTTTCCTCTCTGCTTATGCGGGATTTCTGCTAATATTTGCAAAATGATTTCCTTTACAAGATTCTAATCAATAAATGTTCTCCTCCCTCGTAAACTTAATTCTGTTTTGTATGAATAGTAACTGTAGTTGAGGACTCAGCTACAAATGGAGGACGGGTGGCAGAACTAATTTCAACTCGAAGGTAATTTGCTGTTCAAGCCTTGCGCTCAGATTCTAAAAAATCTCTCCCTAATAGTTCCATTTAGGTGCAAATGTAACATGCTTAATTCGAAAATAACAAAGAAATTTTGATAAAATCTACCGTTTTGGAGTTATCGGCAATAAAATTTCGGAATCTTGTCGCGGTGGGTGAATTTGAAATTAATTCTGCAGGACAACACAGCGACTGGATGTGAGGATAAAAGAACACGTGACAGATAAGATCAGGAATATCACATTGGTTTCAAATGAACTAATCCCAAATACCTACGCATCCTCAATTTGTGGGCACCTTTTAAATAACCGTAAGGGTGCTAGTGAATTCGGTGTTGAATGGTTTACCGTTTTGTTCCAGGCACACTCGTTATTTCATCTTAAAGTACTAGAGTCACTGTATATAAAGTCTCGCAGAACGTCTCTCTGTAAACAGCGTGATTGTGTGCTGGGGCTTGCTGCCATTAATCTTTAGTACTCCATCCTCTATATTTATTGTATTTTACCTTCTCAAGAATCTCCCGATTAAAAACTTTGAAAAGCGGGAGCAAAACCAGTTCGTTTCCCCTTCCCCCTTTCTTTCATTTTTCGTTTTTAATTATGCTAAACTATATTCAGTTTAACGTTTTCACGAAGAATATTTTAAAATATCTATCTATCTATCTATCTCAGTCCTTTTCATATCTATCTATCTATCTATCTATCTATCTAAGTCCTTTTCATATCTATCTATCTATCTATCTATCTCAGTCCTTTTCATATCTATCTATCTATCTATCTATCTATCTATCTATCTCAGTCCTTTTCATATCTATCTATCTATCTATCTATCTATCTATCTCAGTCCTTTTCATATCTATCTATCTATCTATCTATCTATCTATCTATCTATCTATCTCAGTCCTTTTCATATCTATCTATCTATCTCAGTCCTTTTCATATCTATCTATCTATCTATCTATCTATCTATCTATCTATCTATCTATCTCAGTCCTTTTCATATCTATCTATCTATCTACCTACCTATCTATCTCTATCTATCTCAGTCCTTTTCATATCTATCTATCTATCTATCTATCTATCTATCTATCTATCTATCTATCTATCTAGTAGCATGCTTAAATTTACGCAGTCGGGGCACCAGTGAAAATAGCTTGTCAGAGCAGTTGCCATGAAAATAGTTGTAGAAAAGACAGAGGGAAGTTGATTTGCCAAGTCAAGACCAATCGCGTTACATATCCGTCTTTGGATTTTGTTGAGAACCTCGAGATGAACAGCAAGGGCACCAGACCGTATATGGCAACAATATTCAATGTATAGACGAATCAAAATGACACAAAATATCTTGAAAATACTGAAAAGTACATTTATTCAATAAAATCGCCATTGGCTTCAACCACAGCCCCCAGAAGACTTCGGAATCTCCTGCATCTCTTCTGGACGGTCTCCTTGTTTAAGTTGGTGAATGCTGTCATAATCCTTGCCTTCGGTTCATCTTTCAGTTCATCTCCCGCTCAACTACGTCCCACACATAACCAGGAAGTGTATTGCTGTCTGGCAGATTGGAGGTTTTGAGGAACGTGGAACACCCTCTTAAATACTAATGTCCTCAGATCCAAACTGACCCAGGGTGTTATCAAATGTTAGGGTCCCAGCTCAGAACAAATAGTGAGGCCCCCCCCCCCGGAAAAATCAACAGTACATTTTTATAGTAAAATTACCAAGAATACAATTTTATAGAAAAATTACCAGAAATACATTTTTGTAATAAAATGACAAACGATATATTTTTATAATAAAATGACAAAAAATACATTTTTATAAGAAGATGACCAACAATGCATTTTTATGAAATTACCAACAATACATTTTATCATCTACAAACTATCTATCTAACAAAAACATAATTTGATACTGTCAAGGTAAAAGTTAAAATTACGTACAAAATATTTATATTTTGGCATTAAATAGTCATGACAGGTGTTGATATGCCAATAAAGAAAAGCAACCATCAACAAATCTCATTGTTTGTATGGCGTTCGTAAGATAGCATTGTAAAACTTAAATGTGCTTTGAAAAAAATGTCCCTTTAAATATTTAATCTCTGTTATTTTTGTCAATAAAGTTTGTTTCCTTTTAATTCATCGATTTTGTTTTTAAAGGAATTTATATCTGCATTGTCAAAATAAAGTCGTAAGAAAACTGACAGCGTTCGTAATAGTAAGTTATTTCACATTTTGTTACAAACTGAACGGGGCCGAAAATATTTATAGGGAATTATCAAAATGCTCTCTTTAATGAGACCTTAAAACTGGTGTCGGGATTTTCCCCGGTCGCGTGTGTGTCTGTGCTCGGTAATGTGAGTGGAATGAACAAAAAATCAAATAGCTTGAATAAGACTGTTCAACAGCTTTTATTCGGTTGAAAAAGGAGAGCAAAATAGTAGTAATTTGCAGGGGAAAAAGGAGTTTTTCCCGTTAAGAATGTTCTAGAGAGTGCACTAATAGTTTGTAGAGGGAGTTTTCTCCGCTAGTTCCTACAGGAGGAACAGGAATCCAAGAGTGAAACTGCTAGAACAGGCCTTGTCTTTGTAGCAAGGGTTGTGTATAGTTTCCTTTGGTGAGTGTTTTGAAGGGAGGAACGAGAAATCTCACTTCAATCTGCCAAGGTAGACCTCGTCGTCTGCAGCAAGGGTTGCGTGTAGCTCTCCTGTTTCGCTGTATCACAGCTCTTCAGTGTGGTTAAACGTCCGGTTGCCTCTAGCTAGTATCGAAACCCGGCGCACGGCAGGGATGTTGGTGAATTTTAGCGTATCTATTTTTAGGTAAACACAGAGTGACTGCGTTTCGCTTTACCGAAGAGTCTTGCTATATTAGCCGTAGTAGTCACTGTTTACAAACCCACACTCCCCCTACCCCCAGATAGCTCAACCTAAATTATTTTTACAGGAGCCTACACACACACACACACACACACACACACACACATATATATATATATATATATATATATATATATATATATATATATATAGAGAGAGAGAGAGAGAGAGAGATATATATATGGCCGTAGATGTAGAGACGGCTGAAATGAAAAACTGTATTTATTCGTTACCTCTCCACAAAGCGGGATGTAGCACAAGGCTGTATTTTTTTTTACGTGGGGTTTTCCGAGCCCCTAGGCTCGGGCAAAAATTCCCCGTAGACCCCGTATATACGGGGTCGGGTACTGTTTATCTCCCCAGTGGAGACTCTACCCTTCGGTATAGCCTCGTCTGTGTTCCTTTCCGTCGGAGGCAGAGAGATCGACAAGCCGTGTTCCCAAATCCAGAGGTTCGGCAACAGGCTAAATTTTAATTAATGTGATTTGAAACAAATTGTAGTACTGTTTGTAAATGAGATATTACTATAAAAGCAGGACCCCTCAGCGAATGCCAGTCGAGCTACCATCCGTTGACCTGACAGCGTCTACCCCAGAGATTGCTCTACTTCATAAAAATATAGCGTCGCCGGTAGGATCCCTGAACGCGTTGGATGAAGCGGGACTGTAGAAACTTGGATTAGATGTTTCTCGGCGTTCACTAGGGTAAAGATACTGAAAGACAAGAAAGCCTCCGGAGGAGAGATTGAAGTTACTGATGTATTCTTGGCTTTGGCAAGATGTGAAGCCATAAAAATAGTATCCCTTATGGTGTACCCCCAAACTACTGGAAGACTTAACATATGAGGAGATTTAAACCATTATGCACCCCCCCAAAAAAAAAGAAAAAGAAAAAAGCTGGCTATCGCAGAGAGAACAAAATTTCCGGAAAATAGACAGAACCCGAAAGAAACAATAATGCATTATTTACACAGGTTGAAAGAAGCATCAGGCTATTGCAAATTTGAAAAACCTGGATTCGAGAGAAATGTCTACAGAAGAAGAATTGATTTTTCTAAAACGAAATGACCGCATGTATGACGTTATATATAAACATACGTGGGCACCTCGAGGCTGTGTAATGGTTAGCAAGCTAGTCTTGCTAGAACAATTACGACTGAATAGTGAGTTCGATCCTCACTGGGTGCCTCCTACTTCCGCTTTGTGCCACATCTAAGCTACGCTTGGAAAATCACTATATATAAACATAAGATCCTAGAATGGCTACAAGCGAATATTATGAATTTAGAAGCAAGTGTAGAATTCTTGCAGCAATTGGAATTAATGAATTTAATAATTTTGAAAACAATGTGGAAGTATACAACACAACTGAAATCCTAATTAAGTGCAAATATTGCGACAAAGACGAAAGACGAAAAAAACAAAAACAAATGTCCAGGCATAGGAAAATTATGTTTAAACTGTAAAAAAAAAAAAAAGATTTCCAGTCTATGTGTAGATAGAAAAAGAGAATAGAAAGGGTAGAAAATATAAATCCTTATTCTGTAAATACACAAGTATATTCGATAAGAACACCCACAAAAGATCGAGAGACGGTAAAATTGAATAGCATAACTTTTTCAATGCATGCAGGTTGACACGGGGAGCGATGTTACCTTGGCTTCGAGGAATTTATGGGAAAAAAAAAATGGGCAAACCCAAATTAAGAAAAAGTAATTTTAATTTAAAACAATTTGATGGATCTGTCATCAAAACTCTAAGCTCCTTTGAAGGAACTTTCAAAACAAAAACAAAAATTTGAGATTATTCCCATCACTGTTGTAGAAGGCACAAAAAATCATGGACTCCTGAGAATAGACGTTTTAAAAGTGGATACAGCGAAATTAATAAACTGTATAAAGTCAGAAGAACATGATATAAGACTATTAAAATGATATAAAGCGAGTATTCGTCTAAAATAAAATAGTTACCTGTGTGACACCCAACCCTCCTCCTCTGTCCTGGTCAGGGCACCGTTTGTGCCACCCGTACTGGTCGCGGCGCACTTGTGACACCGCCGTTCTGGGGGGTACCGTTTGTGACACCCGTCTTCTTTTTCAGTCACGACGCCAAAATGTGACGTCGGTCCTTTGTGACGGGCTAACCCTGGGACATCGGTTGAAGTCTTGCTGGGTTCTAGCACCAGCTTGTCGTACTCGGCTCGCTTCCAACGCCTGGTCACCGAAGCAACTGCTTTGATCTCGATTCAACCTACCCACGTTGTGATTTGATCTTAGGTTGACGAGATCAATCAAACGTCGGGCCGTAATGCCAGCCGAATCCGGGTCAAGGTGATACTGCACAATAAATGTAGACAAAAAAAAAAAAAAAAGCACAAACAACAACTTCAAGGCGAGCGACTGGTTAGGAATAGTGATTAATTTTATGTCGGTTTGTTGAGTTACAGGAGTGGGTCTCTCTCTTTCTCTCCCAGCCCGAAGAAAAAAAAAAGTGGATTGTAACACTTTTGCGTTCCTTAACTAGTTCTGGATATCTGTATGGAGAATATAAGTCAGACTTCTATAATTTGTTCTTGGTTAGAAGTCTAATTCGGAAACTTGTTTTGGTGGGAAATCTAAAGTCGGTCTTCAACAAATCTGTTCTTGGTTAGAAGTCTAAGTCGGAAGGCATGGAATCGTGCGGTCACCTGTGCGAGGCGCGTCTCTCTCTTACTGTACTGGCTGTACTCTTCTGACTCACTGTCTGGACTCGACCCGACTCTCCGAACTCGACTCTCCTCTGCGAACTCCCTGAAACACCCGTAGATGTTTGCTTATATGGACGCCGATCAAAACCTGGCGTTGGGTCGGACGTGGTGTGGCCCCCACGTTGATTTCAAATCCCCAATAAGGATTTTCTTTGTTTTCGGCCAAAAATAATTATCATTTTCCGTATTTGGAAATCTTATTCCACTCCCACCCTCTTCTGCTCTCATATGGGTATGTCACCATACTTTAGAGGGCGTCAACGGTTTTCCCACTTCCTCGCAGTAACATCTCATACCTATCCTCTCAATGGGCGGTGGCAGGCCTCCTCTCTGCGTCACATGATCATCTCCGCCTGGCTATTCGGCCAATAGGCGTCAACTGATAATCTCAATTTTTATCCAACTTCACGGGATATGTTTTTTCTCAACCAGGTTTATCCGTCAACATTAAGTGGACGATTCTTTTTTGGCGAAATTGGGTTAATTAAAATACCCTAACATAGCCTTCGTTATCACAAACGAACCTAAACAAAATGCAGATGTCCTGTCCAGGCGACATCTCGATCGAGGGCCCTGCGTGCGGTCGGCAGACGACCCATCAACTACTGATAACACAAGTTCGTCATCCTGACACAGCCAATGTTTTATCTGCCCAGAAGCTCTGGTATCTCTCAAAAAATGACCATCAGAATTTTCCTCATTCCCCCACTGAAAACAACATCGCTTTTGTGGGTGGCATTCTTTCCTTCTCTTATCATCTAAGTTGTTAAGTCTTGTCCCTCTGTTTCTTTCTCTTCTTTCTCTCTTTCCTTCTTTTGTCCTCGCAGATAATTTGGCATATCTCAGCATAACACTTCCGTGAGAAAGTAATGTGGTTATCTTGAATTCGCACTTGAAAATAACAAAACAAAAAATCTTTTTTTTTTCACCGATACTCTGTTTGGGAAAATAACAAAACAAAAAGAATATCGCTCAGTATGTCTTTCGTTATATCTATCGGTGTAAGTAATCGCTCAGTATGTCTTTCGTTATATCTATCGGTGTAAGTAATCGCTCAGTATGTCTTTCGTTATATCTATCGGTTTAAGTATCCCCGTAATTAACTTCAATTGATTAATTAACCTGCCGTTCCTAAATAGTGTTACACCTGAACAATTTTGAATCTCGAAAAACACCTATTCACATTCTACCCATAGTAGTTGTAAAACTAAAGAAATTTGTAGAACATGGCATATTGGAAAAAGTTACTCACGGTGGTAGCAATTAGACTTCACCAATTGTTGCGATACGAATGCCCAATGGCGATTTGAAGATATGCGGTGATTACAAAGTAAGTGTAAGATATCCTTTGATTCATTCCTCTTACCTAACATAGAAACGGCAATGAATTAGCAAGAATTAAATACTTTGCCAAGATTGACCTGCAATCAGCATATAACCAAATAAATTGACAGAAAATTTAACGAAGTTACTAAAATGAATACCCCGATAGGCTTACTAAGATGGATTCGGTTTCCACTTAAGTTAAGATTTCAAGCCATATTTTTCAAAGGGCAATTGAAAAATTTCTATCGAAGGGGGTAAAACATATAATCATATCTCAAGACGCTATAGGCATAGGGGCTTATAGTAAAGAGGAATTTTAAAAAAATGAACACGTTTTAAACAGATTAAAACATTCTGGTATGACGACGAATGTGAATTAAATGGCGAAAAAATATCGTATTTGGGATGCCAAATAGCTAAAGAAGGAATTTCACCAGACAATAAACTGATAAATAGAATAGCGAAAGTTTCTACACTAAAAAAAAAAAAAATGATTTAGAATCCTTTTTGGGATTGACCAATTTTTATACCAAATATAAATATATATACAGAGACTTACTTTACAGAATTGGGGAAAAAGAATAAAGAATTTAAACTCAAAGGCAAAATATAGATTTTGAAAGCTTAAAAAAGGCACTAATAAGAAAACTAATTGCAAAAATCTTTGATAAAAAAAAAAAGTGACATTGACTACGGATGCAAGTGAACCTGCTGTAGCCGCAATTTTATCTCAAGAAGGTCATCCAATAATGTAGCTGTCGAGAAAATTTACATCAGCTGAAGCTACCTACGCAAATATTGGGAAAGAAGCATTTGCAACAAGATGAAGCACAGAAAGAGGTCGATTTTTTTTAGGGCGAACATTTTTCTTAAGGTCAGGACACCAACTTTTAGAGATTAGATTTAACCCCAGAAAGGAATTACCAAAAGTCACATCTAGATTTTTAAGATGGGCTATAAAACTCATAGCCTTTGATTTCGACATCGTATACGTAAAGGGGAACACTACTCTCTACGTGTTTGCGCTATCCAGACTAAATTTCGACAGAAAAAAATTAGAAATGTGTGAAAATTCAGAATGTAAAATACTGTACTGCGCTGAAACAGCTTAATCTTTCCGACCTACCCACATAAACCGTGCCTCTTACTCTGTAAGACTCTACCTCGAGTGGCTCCCGAGTCTTGTACAGGGTGCTCATCAATGTAAAAAAAAAACCTCTTAACAATTAATTTCTTTTTAGTATCTATTTGTTATGTCATTCATTTTCACAAGATCCATATATCCTGTTCGTGTCAAATTTGTCAAGCTCCCTTTCCTCATTATGAGTCCTCGAAAGTTCGACTGTCTATTTTGATTCTAAGTGTAAGTAATTTTTTATTTGCATTTTTGTTAAAACTTCCTCATTCCTTACACGCTGCGTCTATCGTGCCAATCATTTCACCCCAATCAAGGCAATAAAGCCACTAAGATACAAGGGGTTATGGAGTGTGAAAGAATACGACAAAAGGAAAATATAATTATTACTTTCAACTGACGATCTTGAGCAGGTGGATGGCAGAACGTGATCTGGGGGAGGAAGCAGAGGGAAGGAACTTGCTGAGAGCTGCAAGGGATAGAGGAAGGTGGAGAGCCATGATCGTCTACGTCCTGAAAAGGACATTGCACATAAACAGAAAGAAAAGAAAGTTGCAAGCTGAAATCTGCTCGTAAAAATCTTCTATGTCAGCATAACAAAATATTATCTTCGATTGTGAATATCTTTATTAAAATGTCTGTACAACCGCCCTGAAGATGGCTCGTGCAAGCCGAAAGCTTAAATCAAAGACCAACTTCATAAAAAATATCCAAATGTTGGGCAATTAATTTTCACCCGAAATTAAAGCAAATATACGAACATTAGAACGGCTCATGATCAGACATAATAGACATTCATTGTCTGTTATATTTATCAATATATATATATATATATATATATATATATATATATATATATATATATATATAATTGTGTATTTGGGCAGGAATCCTTCTTTTATGCAAATTTCGTTTAGGAATTATCAAAGATTGTTATCAAGGATGATTTTATTTTTACTTTTAACTGAGTATATGGATTTTTTATGTATGTATCTAGCGGTATAGGAATGTTTTTATTTTCCAAATACGGTCAGCACATTGTGGCCGTGTTCATAGTTCATGTTATTGAGTGTTGGCTTTTTTTTATTTATTAAAAACGCTTCCATAATTATAGTCTTTTTTTTACACGTAGATTAGTCTATTATACTTGTATTTTCTACAAGTATGCTGCAGATGGAGTTTGGTAGATCTAATTGATCTATGATGAGAGAGATGTAATGTGAGTCTTCTTGATAGGCATGTAGTTGTATGTCCAATATAATTACTCATGAATCTGGTTTGACCAGGAACACAGGTCCTTAAGGAACATGCGAATTAAGAATAGCCGAAAGCGTTCGGACAGACAAAACATTAGGACAATACTTTATGTCCAGAAAAATAAACAATAATACGAACACAAGAAAAATTAAGTAAAATACTTTATCACAGTACCTTGTCAGTCATTTTTAACGAAATTTGTATGTATCTATATATGTGTGCTTCAATTTTGTGATGTAGGCGTAACGTGTTCACCTCATGGCGTGTGTGTTTAATTCTTAAAATATTTGTCTGGCCGAGTGTGAGTGCATGCGTCAGGTGCGTGATTGTATGCGTCAGGCGCAATAAAAGGAGACAGGGAATAACAATAACAAAGTATTACAGACTTATATCACTTTCTTGAAAATACGACGGCTAAGAATAAACCCTGGCCTATTTACCACAAACTGGTTTCACAAATTGGTTGCGGCCTTTGAGGAGAAAATGTCACTTGAAAAAAATTCAGGTCACTTGCACTGGGGTTGTTTATCTCCGACACGCATCAGTTGATTGAAAGATTTTTTTTTATTATTCTCGTAATAGTATATATTTGCTATACTTACCTAAGTGTGACACAAGGCCACCGTTATTGGCGACCCGGTGAGAAACGAAGAGGCTACAAAAGCTAATTGGTTTGTTATGCAGACATGTTAACCACTAAAGCGATATGAGACAACAGAAAGAAGAATCTGCAATAATATCATTCCTGACCTGGCATCTCGGCTTCAGTCATTTTCCCACTGCCGTTCCCTATGCCTGTTCTATAAATATTTTCATGGTAAATGTTCTAATAAGCTTTCCTCTTTGGTAGCTCCATTTTATAAATTTATTGACTAATTGATTCATATTTTACTGCTTATCAAATCATTGCAGGTTATTTAAAGCCAGAAAGTATTTTAGATCCTAAGAATTTTTTTCGACATAAGATTTAAGATAAGATTTAGTGATACAAGTCTTACTAATTAACCCATAACTGAGGGGAGAAGAGGTGGATTCATAATTAATCAGAAATTGATAAGCTAACAATAAATTATAATGTTGATATAAAGTGGGAGATCAATTCTATATTACAATAAATATATAAAATGATCCCTCACTTTGGAGCCACAGTAGTTTCTATCCATTTATATTCCAGAGAATATAAATAAATCTAAAAGACATGCCTGTGTAGCTAATCAGTATTTCATTGATTGATTGATTCGTTTTTTACAGCTTATCAACAGCCAGGAAATTATAAGTGGATATAAAGTGGGGGATCAATACTACATTACAATCAATATATAAACTGACCCCTCACTTTGTGGTCACGATTGTTTCTATACTTTTATATTCCAATGAATGTAAATAAATCTAAAAAACATGCCTGTGTAGCTAATCAGTATTTCATTGATTGATTGATTCGTTTTCTACAGCTTATCAACCAAGGAATTATAAGGATATAAAGTGGGGGATCAATTCTACATTACACTCAATATATAAACTGATCCCTCAGTTTGTGGCCACGGTAGTTTCTATCCATTTATATTCCAGAGAATGTAAATAAATCTAAAAGACATGCCTGTGTACCTAATCAGTATTTCATTGATTGATTCGTTTTTTAGGCTTATCAACACTTTGCAGGTTATTTAAAGCCAGGAAATACTTTTTTCTCGATTGTAAAAAGTTTTTAGGCGCCAATAATTATTTAGTGTTACAATTCTTATTAATTAACAGGCAGATGTATCCCTTTCTCAAGAGCATTTCTGCTTAAGTGAATATAACGCAACCAAATGGAATTGTAATTCAGCTGTTCAATTAAGAATTTCGAGCCATGACCAATGGTACCACCCGCGCATCCAAGCTTACAGCACGTTGTATTTCCATTTACGAATTTAAGTGCAGTATTAGATTGACAGGAAGGTCACATCATTTCACAAGTGAATTGTAACCGTAAGTTCTATGCTAAGAATATTCTTTCTCGCACTTCTCCCTTGTGGAACTCTGCTCCGGACGATTGCTTTCCAATCAACTTAGATACTTAAAGAATTAAATGCTGTGGAAATCCGTATCTTTTGTCGTCTTAATTCCATTTTTATACAGTTCTCTCTCCTTAATAACGTTTTTCTTTTTCTCATATTCTTTCACACTCAGTAACACCTTGCGTCTTAGTGGCCTCATTGCCTTACTCGGAGTGGCATGATTAACAAAATATATTTTTCACCCCATATATATATATATATATATTCATGCACCAACTTTAAAGTAATTTTTAACTTATTAATCCGATATTATATATATATATATATATATATATATATATATATATATATATATATATATATATATATATATATAGACTGTTACACTGTATCACAGCTCATCAGTGTGGCTAGACACTACATTACTTCAAGCCGGGATCGAAACACTTAGGCTATGAAAGGTAATTTTTAATGTATCATATACAAGATATAAGCATTCCCAGTGTATACAATTCATAGCAAAGCAGTCGATAAATTCCCTTTCTCCCAAAGTGCTCACCCTACGTGAGGGGGGGGGGGCGTATATAGTCATCCACAGACAGACTGTTTCGCTGTATCATAGCTCATCAGTGTGGATAGACATGCGATTGATTCAAGCCGAGATCGAAACCCAACAGATTTGACATCAGTCGGAGTCTCTCGCTCTTAGGCTATCAGCGGACGAAGGGAATTTTTAACGCATTTTATACGAGATATAAGCATTCCCAAATTCAGAGCGAAGACCTTTAAAGAAATGTCTCATTAAATAATTTCGACAAGTTTTGCTTACTTATTTTTAATATGATCCTCTCATATTCACGAGCAAGCTTCTTAGTATCCTTATTAAACGAAGAAAGAAAGTTAGCATATTGATTCATTTATTCCGAGTACTTTCGACATTAGCAAAATGTCATCTTCAGTGTGTTATATTATTAGGCCCTTGTTTTATCTACTAAAACTTTATAAAGATACTAAGAAGCTTGTCCGTAAATATGAGAGGTTCATTTTTTAAAATAAGTAGACAGACCTTGTCTAAATTATTTAATGAGACATGTCTTAATGAAACATGATGCCAAAATATACGCAATATATATATATATATATATATCAATTATGTAGTGCGTATTCAATTTATGTAACGTAAATCATTCAAACGAAAAACAAATACTGAAGCTAATTATACGG
Organism: Acanthosepion esculentum; assembly: GCA_964036315.1. NCBI lineage: Eukaryota > Metazoa > Mollusca > Cephalopoda > Sepiida > Sepiidae > Acanthosepion > Acanthosepion esculentum. Next base: position 70,219,595 of record OZ038517.1, on the reverse strand, counting down.
CAAGAATCACTCTCGCAAACAATATTTAATAATAAAATACAATCAACTTCGAATCCGTTAATGAATGGTATGATCCTTGTTTATAAATTCCGGTTTTATCAGGTCTTATTTTTTCTACGAGCCGGGCTTTCAGTCGTTTCGAACGACCATCATCAGGTAGACATTTCAGTGTGTTTTTGTTAAATTCCAGGTAGTAATGCGACATCGAAAGATTGTGCAGTCCGAAAGAGTGTTTTTTTAGCAATGAGATATTTTTAAATGTAAGAATAATTTTGGAGCGTGCAGTCGCGACGCTGAGGTTGAAATTTTTAAATTTGAACATTGTGCGTTCTTGTACTGAAGAAAGGTGGCATGAACTAAATTGTTCAATAGTTACAGTAAAAGCTACTCTATTGTGCGGCATTTAAGCTAGCTCCTGCGGTGTGGGCGGCGTTTGATTAAGCCTTTAGCTTTTTCAAGAGTTTCAGAGTGCCTAAGTCTTTGCATATTCTCAGCATTGGAATCTCTCCTGGCTGCCGTTTGATCTGGGTTTTCATTTGAACGGGACTTTCTTTTCCTCGCTGCAGCCTTGGCTCTTCTGATTGCAACCTGGTCCTCTGTTGGCGGAGATTTCTTTTTGCGAGTCATACTGCTGCCGTATGCGATAGGCAACATTAAGCTACAGAAGAACTCAAAATCGATCGCTGCATTTAAGGATTGCATTAATTAGTGCTTACCTTTTAAAAGTCCAACGATAATTCTTCTGCCGCCATTAATTTAAAAAAAATTTGATGTACGTAGGTCTTTACTTTCCGTATAAACAGTTATTTTTTATTTCATGGGTGACTTTCGTTGGATTTTGCAATTAATTTTGATTATTCCCAAATGTTACCGTACAAAAAATTTGCAGCAAAAAAAGAAAATCACGTCTTAAAATCGCCAAAAACAATCGCAGTAATGAAAACTTGGCAATCCCAAATTTCAGGATTGCGATTCCAGATTCGGCCCAGAATGTTTTTAATTTCCTCACGGAGTCGGCCAGATTCCAAAATGGTATGATATGTTGGGCTACGGCCTTTAGGAGTAAATTTGAAAACATGGATAATTTTATTTTGAAACACTGTAATTTGAGAACAGTATTTTTTTTCATGTGAACATGAGCTATTAAAAGTTAGAGAGTTGTGTCCCTTTAATTGTTTTTATCAGTAGAAGCCAAGATGGCGGAATTCGAAAACAATCGCAGTAATGAAAATTTTGGATTCCGAAAATTTCAGGATTGAGGGTCCGGATCTGGCTTGGAATGTTTTAAATTTGCTCACGGTGACGGTCTGATTCGAAAATGGTATGAGAAGTTGGGCTACGGCCGATAAGGAGTAAAGTTGAAAAGGTGTGACACACTGACATTCGCATTTATATATGTTACACTTTTTCAATTTTTACTCCTTTATATATATATATATATATATATATATGTATGTATGATTTTTTAAATCGGATTCTTAATGAGGGAAGCGCGTCTTGTTTTGTCATGAGGACTTCTAGTAGCCGAATTTATAAAGCACACGCTTTCTTTTTTAGTCAAGTTCAGCCTCAAGCAAGGCGTTAAAGCCGCTTAGACACAAGGGGTTGGAAGAATTAGAAAACAGAAACACTACTAAGGAGCGAAAAGAAAAGAAGACAGTAGTTAGCGATGGACATTGCATTTAAATTTTGGAAGATCAAAGTTGGCAGGAAAGCGTGGTTCTCGAAGCGAGAATTTATTTTTTTTTTGTGTCGGTCCAGCAAAAAGTATTTCAAGAAATATCGCCATTTTCTTGACACCAGATTTGCAGTCTTAAAGTAAAAATATTTATGAAACAGTATAATTATTTATTTTCATCTGCCTGCTTTCTCTTTGAGGAAACCATCAAATCAAATAACTAAGGCTATTACCATATCCCGCGAGGGGGTTGTGAATATTCTACACAATGAACTTGACAAGATGAAGGTTTTCTCTGTGTGGGTGCCACGTCTCCTGACACCTGATCAAAAGTGCACCAGGCTGAACACATCACTGGAAAATATGACATTGTCTGAGGTAGATCCAGCTGGTTTCCTTCAACGTTTCCTAAGCGAGAGACAAATAGAAAATCTTTGCAGTAGAAACAACCCTCCTCACCTGTCTCAAATAAGGCGAAAGTGATACAAAAAGGTAATGTGCATATTGACTTCAAAGTTTTCAAAAGGGCCACACCATCAATAGAGAGTACTATGCCAACTTGCTGAGGAAGTTACAAAAGGTTATCAAGACCAAAGGCCCAAGAAGACGAAAGGGTCTTGTTTCATCAGGACAATGCTTCAGTACACAAGTTCTATATACACCGGCATAAAAGCAAAATTGTCCATCACAAAAAATATTTAATATCTTAAAATACCACAAAACTAATTGAGTTTCTTTTCCCAAGTTTTAAGATATGACATTTAGCCATCTTGTCACTATTTGTCGTAAGAATCTCTAAAAAACCCTTTGAGTTATTCAGATAGAAACCGAACAGGTTAAAATTGTTTTGTCAGCCCCACTGTCTTTTCAATTGAGCAATGGTGAGAGGAAAAACATCATTCAAACCTTCAACAATGTGACCAACATTCACACTTTGGCTTCGATCTTCAAAGTCCATTCAAGAACGGTGAATAAGTTTAAAAATGAGTGAACAGTAAAGAGAAAAATTTCATCAGAAGATCACAACAAAAAGAGATATGATCATTTCAACTTCGAGCTAAAGAGATCAATTAGAAAAGATCCAACTCAATCCATAAAAAGTTTCGCACGTGAGAGAGGAGTTTTAGTTATGACAGTCCAAAGAGCATTGAGGAAAGACTTGAAAATGAAATGGTACGTGAAAACTGTGAGGCTACTTGTTACTCCAGGACAGAAACTTAGAGGGTTAGAGAGGCCGAAGATCATCTTGAATAAGTTGAAATAATATATATTTTCTTTTTTGAACTTTATTTCAATCCTTCGTTTGCTTCCGATCCTTAGCTATGATTAATTAAGGATGAACATGTCATTTTTGTTCATGACCGATTTCGTCACGATTCTTCGATTAAGCTTGGAGAGTAATTATACATTCTTATTGCTCAAAGTAGAGTTCATTAGGTTCAAAGCTTAATCTAAGAATTTGACAATTTTGCTGTTACACCCGGTATACATGCATATATATATATATATATATATATATATATATATATATATATATATATATATATATATATATATATGATACCAAGTAATATACCAAGCCACGATAAAATCACCAGACAATGAAGAAAAAGTCTACATAGGAGTAACTGAAGGACCCTGGAAACAAAGAAACTATGCACACAAAACATTTTTCACAAATTAAATACGTGAACAGCACAATGATTTCTAAGTATATCTGGGAAATTAAAAACAAAACGAACATCACACCAAAAATATCTTGGAAAATAAGGAAAAGATCATCAGCCTACAACAACCAATCAAAAACTTGTAAACTTTGCTTGGAGGAAAAAATAGCTATCATTACCTTCCCAGACCAAAATAAATTATTAAATAAACGTCCGAGCTCATCTCAAAATGCAGACGTGAAAACAAATTTTTACTACGTTACTTAAAAATCGTAAACTGAAAAAAATAAACAAATAAACAAAATGACAATAAAATGAATAAAATAAATTAACCTAAAAATATTACCAAATCACACCCGTTAGAATCGACGGAACAGAATAAATAAATAAAAAACAAAATCAATGAACCCAAATAAATAAAGTAAATAATAAACAAATTAACAAACCATTACGACTAAAATATTAATTAGACTATAAAAATCAAACCAAAAATCGGACGAAAAGAATAGCTATAACTGCTATATAGCGATAAAAAATACTACGTTACTTAAAAATCGAAAACCGAAAAGAGTAAATAAAAATATACAGTATAATAAATAGATAATAAAAAACAAGTAAAATAAATTAATCTAAATTCATCCAAATAAATAAACAAGTCGATCCTTATAAATTAACCGTTCGGAAAAACAAATAAAGATAATAAATCCAAATAAATACATGAAGTAATAAACAAATTAAAAAATGCTCCCGCCAAAATAATAGTTAGAATAAACTACAGCAATCAACACCAAAATTGAATAAATAGCTTTAATTATCTTCCCAAACCAAAACAAAAATATTAAATAAGCGATATAAAGAAGTTTTTACTACGTTGTTAAAACACCGATTAAAATAAAAAATAAATAAATATATAAGATAAGAAATAAAGATAAAAATAAAAATAAAAATAAATAAAAACAAGCAAAATAAATTAACCCAAATAAATAAATGAACAAATAAACGACTACGGCAAAATAACCGCCAAAATAAACTACCCACAATGCACCATTGACCCGTATATATAAATAGCCGAGAAAAAAAAACAACACTCGTAGCCTGACGATTGTGTTTAGCATCAAACAGCCTGTCGCCTCTAAGTGTTGACTTCAATGTTCACTTTTATATTTACATATCTCTGATAGATACTGAGCACTTTATCCCCTAAATATAGCATACCTTAAGACTATATTTCTTCATATATATATATATATATATATATATATATATATATATATATATATATATATATATATATATATATATATTTGAAAAATTCGTTATAATCGAAAAACAGAAATAGAAAAGATAACCTTAGAAAAATACTACAGGAACATGAAGACAAATGGATTTTGAGCCTCAAAACACTTCGTCCAGACGGGCTTAACCATAAATTTAACAACAGATAGAATATATAACCCCATAAATCAATCCCTACGCACATGCTTGTAGAGGTGTTGAGGTCTCACACTTATACACACACTTATACCAATATATACTCATACACACATAATACACACTCCCAAAGCAATGGTAGGTAACTAGTTATTAACTTTGTGTAGCGATTTAAAAATGTTTTTATTATAACCTCTTATAATAAAATATAATAATAACAACAACAACAACAACACACACACACACACACACACACACACACACACACACACATATATATATATATATATATATATATATATATATATTCGATGCGATGAGAACGAAAGTAATATATAAATTCCAACATTCACAGCATTAATCCAAAAGAGGGCTCGATACCGATAGTAGAGCGATAATTATTTATTTATTATAATTTTATCATATAGACAAAACCATTTTACTCACAACAAAGATGCAACTTGGTTTCAGTGCATTTCAACTGCACTTTGACGGGTGAGAGGCGAAAATGGAAAAAAAGGTATATAAAAAAAGAAAGAACGAAGAACATGAACGCCTATCGAAAACAATCGTACAGCTTGCAGGTCCAAAGCCCAAAGAAGAAAAAAAAACCCGGTACGAGTATGCAACTAACTATACAATAAGTAGAGCAGACATAGTTAAACCTAGAGAGCCAGACAAACCTACCAATCTTTCCCTGACAATCCGATTAGGTGAAACCTTGGTAGGTTTGTCTGACTCTCTAGATTTAACTATATATATATATATATATTTAAAGACATTTTTATGTTTAACATTCTTTTTATAGATACAAATATTTAAGTAAATGCTCTGTTTTATAATAAACAGTATTAAATAACATTTACCGGCCTGAATTGTCGGACTTTGTCCATTTCATAATATATATATATATATATATATATATATATATATATATATATATATATATATATATATATATATATTTCTGAGATGAGGTATTATATACAGTATTTACATTAGTCGGACTATTGTCCTCATTTTTGTCGCCATTTTTGTCACAACGTTTCGGCCGTTGTACGCTCCGGCCTTCTTCAGGTGGTTGGAATTTCGAACCGAACCCTTTATTTCGATCACTGGGGTAGACTGTTCTAGTTCCACTGTACCATGTGTCCTCAGGGACACATGGTACAGTGGATAAAGGTGTTGGTTAGATCCAGTCACAGTCCCAAAGAGTGTGAGTTCAATACCCGGTTCAGGCAGTGGAGAACTTTCAGAGGGAAAATTAGCATGAGATAACTGATAACTGACATCCATCAAACATGGCTCGTGGAACTAGAACAGTGATCGAAATAAAGGGTTCGGTTCGAAATTCCAACTACCTGAAGAAGGCCGGAGCGTACAACGGCCGAAACGTTGTGACAAAAATGGCGACAAAGATGAGGACAATAGTCCGACTAATGTAGATACTATATATATATATATATATATAAAAGCTAAAGTAATTCTAAACGGATCTTCAGGGTAAAATTCAGGGTAGGTTTGCCTGGCTCCTTCGGATTACTTTAGGTTATTGCTCTACTTAGTGTATTGAGCACTTTACATTTTTACTTTACTTTGTATTTTTACTCTTTTCACTCGCTTTCTTTTTTCTTTAAACACTTGACGATTGTTTTCGACCTATTTTAATGTTCTGGGTTCTTTCTTTTTTTATTTCCAATTTTTCTTTGGGTACCGATTTGTTCTAATGCAAGTTGAGCTATGCAAGGTTTTTACAAAGGAGTACCACTATATATATATATATATATATAGACCTAATTTTGAAGCTAATTTTAAGGGGGTCGCATCATACACGAGATATAATATTAGTGTTTGTACTGCTGTCCTTGGCTTCGCCGTTGACCAAACTATATATCCCTTTACTGTAGTCAAATTAGCCTCAAAATTAGATCTTCAAACGTCACATGATACGCGATGATATCCAGTATATAAGATATACAAAATATAAATCATTATAATTTACCTTCGTTAGTCAAGTGGGATGACAGGACACCCCGAAGAGGACAAACCAACGTCTGCCTCCTACGGCAACTGAGCTACAACTGCACCGTACCGCGTGATACATACGCTCTATCGAGTCAGGAGAGTAGTTGAAAGGAGGAAACTGGGAATTATGAGTAAAAGGTTTGGGGGTAAAAAAAAATAAACACCCATGTGACTAAGGCGGAGTTAAATAATAATTCTATGATAAACTTTAAAAAAGGGTCTGAATTCTTTTTGATCAAGTAACTTGGAGTAACGAAAAGTTAATTTGTATTTGTCGTCGGCCGCCTATGCTGTGGGCAGGGGTCAATATTTTGAGGTCCCCGTAATTAGCTTATGAATTCGGAGCACCTCCTACGAATTACACCTCGAGGTAGTGTAATGGTTAGCAAGCTTGTCTCGCTAGAACAATTACGACTGAGTAGTGAGTTCGATCCTCACTGGGTGTTCAATGCATTCGGCCGTCTGCCACATCTAAGCTACGCTTAGAAAATCAGTTATGGCACTTCGTCGTGGTGTAATGGTTAACAAGCTCGTATCGCTAGAAGAATTACGACTGAGTAGTGAGTTCGAACCTCACTGGGTGCTCCTTTTTTCAGACTTTTTTTAATTGTTTGTTTTGTAGTGGTGAGTGAGAGCTGGTAAATACATCCAGACTGAAGGAAGATTTTTGTCAAGTTTGGTAGATGCCGTGGAATTGGTCGGCTAATCTTTTTGCTACCTCTTTTTTTTTGGTGGTGGGGGGGTGTTATTTTATATTGAAATGTTTAATGTATTTTTGCTCAGTAATTGCTACTTTTGTATCAAAATACAGGTCCTTTGGCTGGCACGAATGTCCAAATTTGCCAACTTTTCTTTACCGGTGCGTTTCGTTTTTGGATGGCTATTATTAAGGTAAATTTTATTACATGTTGCAAAATAAAATCCTTCCATTTGCCCTGATAAAAAAACATCAGTGGGTGAAACCCGTTGGTAAAGAAAAAAATTTCCTCTTTATTAATAAAGAGGGGATCTGTGAAAAGAGTTGGTTGTTTGGTCAAATTCGACTTGCCACTTGTGAAGTATGAAAGAAAACTTTCTGCATCACGGTACGAATGGAGATTTATATAATATTTGTATGGTAAACTTTAAAAAATGCATCCGAATAGCTTTCGCTACCGTTACTGATCAATGAACCTTGGAGCAACCAAAAGTTAATTTGTCCTTGTCGCCGGCCGCCTAAGATCTGGGCGGGGTCAATATTTTGAGGTCCCCGTAATTGGCTTATTGGGATTGCTATGAAATGAGTGTGTAATCAGAAGTTTTTTTGTTTTAAGATGATGAGTTTGAAAGCATGTTCTTCATATTTATCACAACAATATAAAGCAAAGACATACAAGCTGAATAAATCTCAAGGCAAAATTGAACAAGAAACAACGGTAGTCGTGAATTCAATTAGAAAATATCGAACATTTATATACAATTGATACAATTGGAAAAAAGCTTGTGTTTTTTGGTTATATGAAAGTTGACGAAGTGTGAATTAATTATGTTAATGAATTACAGTTCGGGGATGTTCAATTGTTGAAGAAATGTTCAAATAGAATAAGAAAGGAAAATTTATCAAAAAGGTAATTTAGGTAGTAAATATGCGAGAATAAAGTAGGATGTGTTTATCTTATTCTTCCAGAGTTGTTTACCTTGGACTGTCTTTTGTTTGTCTTTTGTTGAATTTACAATTTCAATTTAGTAGTGTGAATGAACACTTTTTAAGAAAGTTGTAATGGACTTAGAGAGAGAATGATGTTGGTGGTTGAGTCAGCAGTTGAAACGCGAAAAGTTTCTTAAGTCAAAATAGTGACACGCGTGGATTCGTGTGCCATCTCTCTGAAGCTGAGTTACTGACTGGTGAATTGGACTGAAATTTGCCCTTTTATTTGTTTTGGGAAGTCAAAGTAGGCTCCAGCTAGCTTGGCGGGAAAAAGATTTTCGACAATCGATACACATTTTGGTGTCGTCTCGACCAATAAAAAGTCGAGTTTCGCAATGTGAGGTGTTGATGGGTTAAAACTGATTCTAATGGAAGAGTGTATTTTTTTATGGGGTGAATAGAAAATATGGACGATTCTATATTATCCCCCCCGCCACAACCACTGACACATATCCATCAGGAAAAAGGAAGACACAAACTCACTCTCACGTCACGAGCCAACTTTGCACTGACCAATATCACAAAACTCACCTCAGTGACGACTTTGAAAAACATGAAAACTTCATACACGAAGAAAAAACAGTTTCTTTTCCATTGACACCGCTATTATTTTAAGTACGTTCACTCCCCCGGCAATGTTTATTTACAAGATTATAAAACAGTAATTACCTTTTATAAAGATTTATTATCAACCATTTTATAAAGAAACAAATATGAAAAATATATTTATTCAAAAATAAAAAAAAGAAATTAAAAAATTATCAAAATATGGAAACCATTGCCAATGGCATAAGTTTTAAAACATCGATTAATTGCCAATGTTACCTGCTATGTACACTATTTACATTATTCAGACTATTGTCTTCATCTTTGAATGACACATGACAGTTGATATATATAGTGATTTATCAAATTTACTGAGTTCTATAATATAGATTTTACTTTATTACTTTTTATTTCTCTAACACTTCAAATGTCGAATGTATAAATATTTCTAATTTCTGTATTTCCATTTTTTCACCATATTAATTATATTTTATAATTGTCCGCCCCCTTGTTCTAAGAACTCTCTTTCCTTTTATCACTTATACCCCTTTATCTATACATTTCTTTAAAGTTTTTTTTTTTTTTTAAATATAACTTGGTATGGTTTGGTTCTTTAATATAACTTGATTTAACTTTGAAGTTAAAAATGGTTGATTTATTTTATTATCTGTCTATATTTCTGAGATGAGGTATTATGTACACTATTTACATTATTCGGACTATTGTCCTCATCTTTGTCGCCATATTTATCACAACTTTTAGGCCTTTCAGTATCTGTCTATATTTCTGAGATGAGGTATTATGTACACTATTTACATTATTGGGACTATTGTCCTCATCTTTGTCGCCATATTTATCACAACGTTTCGGCCTTTCAGTATCTGTCTATATTTCTGAGATGAGGTATTATGTACACTATTTACATTATTCGGACTATTGTCCTCATCTTTGTCGCCATATTTATCACAACTTTTCGGCCTTTCAGTATCTGTCTATATTTCTGAGATGAGGTATTATGTACACTGTTTACATTATTCGGACTATTGTCTTCATCTTTGTCGCCATATTTATTACAACGTTTCGGCCTTTCAGTATCTGACTATATTTCTGAGATGAGGTATTATGTACACTATTTACATTATTCGGACTATTGTCCTCATCTTTGTTGCCATATTTATTACAACGTTTCTGCCTTTCAGTATCTGCCTATATTTCTGAGATGAGGTATTATGTACACTATTTACATTATTCGGACTATTGTCCTCATCTTTGTCGCCATATTTATTACAACTTTTCGGCCTTTCAGTATCTGCCTATATTTCTGAGATGAGGTATTATGTACACTATTTACATTATTCGGACTATTGTCCTCATCTTTGTCGCCATATTTATCACAACTTTTCGGCCTTTCAGTATCTGTCTATATTTCTGAGATGAGGTATTATGTACACTATTTACATTATTCGGACTATTGTCCTCATCTTTATCGCCATATTTATAACAACGTTTCGGCCTTTCAGTATCTGTCTATATTTCTGAGATGAGGTATTATGTACACTATTTACATTATTCGGTCTATTGTCCTCATCTTTGTCGCCATATTTATCACAACTTTTCGGCCTTTCAGTATCTGTCTATATTTCTGAGATGAGGTATTATGTACACTGTTTACATTATTCGGACTATTGTCTTCATCTTTGTCGCCATATTTATTACAACGTTTCGGCCTTTCAGTATCTGCCTATATTTCTGAGATGAGGTATTATGTACACTATTTACATTATTCGGACTATTGTCCTCATCTTTGTCGCCATATTTATCACAACTTTTCGGCCTTTCAGTATCTGTCTATATTTCTGAGATGAGGTATTATGTACACTGGTTACATTTTTCGGACTATTGTCTTCATCTTTGTCGCCATATTTATTACAACGTTTCGGCCTTTCAGTATCTGCCTGTATTTCTGAGATGAGGTATTATGTACACTATTTACATTATTCGGACTATTGTCCTCATCTTTGTCGCCATATTTATCACAACTTTTCGGCCTTTCAGTATCTGCCTATATTTCTGAGATGAGGTATTATGTACACTATTTACATTATTCGGGTTATTGTCCTCATCTTTGTCGCCATATTTATCACAACGTTTCGGCCTTTCAGTATCTGCCTATATTTCTGAGATGAGGTATTATGTACACTATTTACATTATTCGGACTATTGTCCTCATCTCTGTCTCCATATTTATCACAACGTTTCGGCCTTTCAGTATCTGTCTATATTTCTGAGATGAGGTATTATGTACACTGTTTACATTATTCGGACTATTGTCCTCATCTTTGTGGGCGGGGTCAATATTTTGAGGTCCCCGTAATTGGCTTATAAAATCGGAGGAAGTAGTAGAAGTCGATTAAAAAAAATGTACAGGAATTTTCAACTGCTTTTTTTTTTTTTTTTTTTTTTTTTTTTTTTTTTTTTTTGCAACCATAGATGGGAATCCATTCAGGCAGAAGGAAGATTTTTGTCAAGTTTGGTAGGCACCGTCCTGCAGGCATTCTTATGTTCATCTTGCAGCTAATCTTTTTGTTACGTTTTTATTGGTGATAGTGGTGGGGGAGTAATTTATTCTATATTGTAATGTTTAAGGTATTTTTTCTATGTAAAAATTGCTACTTTTGAATCAAAATAGACTGACTGTATAAATTTAACGTGATCTAAATATCAGCAGTATATGAGACAATTTCAATGCGGTCAAATATACGCGATCGAGTAAAAACGGATGATTAAATTATATTTGTATGATAAACTTTAAAAAGAGTCTGAATACTTTCCGCTACCGTTATTGGTCGAAGAATTTGGAGCAACCAAAAATTAATTTGTCCTTGTCGGCAGACGCTTATTAATATTTCGAGGTCTCCCTTATTTGGCTTATAAAAACGGGGGAGGTAATATGAGTCGATTTAAAAATTGTGTAAAGTCGATATAGAAAAGTTTTCCTTTTGTCTTCATTCATAAAGATGGAATGTATGAAAAGAGTTGCTTATTTGGGAAAATTTGACTAGCCATTTGTTTAGGATGAAAGAAAGCTTTTTGCGTTGCGTTCAAACACGTCACCGTAATAACTTGTTAAACTTGCGTTAGTCACCCGGGATTTCCGAAAATGGATACTCCCCTGGTGTGTAAATTTGTTAATTGTAGGTAAGACACACACAGTAGGATAATAGAGAAAAAGGTTTATTGATCAAACCTAGCCACAATATAGAAGGGTATTACATTAGCTTTTCTTTTTTTTTTTTTTAAGCGTATCACTCCAAGCAAGGCTGGTGGCCACTATCACGCATGGGGTTACAGAAGGGTTGGAGGAAGAGCAGATAGGAGTGGTAAAGGAAGGGATGTGGAGAAAGAGAAGGACGGATCAAGGCGAGGGGGTTACAGAAGATTTAGAGCGAGAGGAGATAGGAATGAAAGATGAAAGGAAGTGGATAAAGGAAGTGGATAGATCAAGGCAACTGGAGATGACGATTGACGCTACACTTAAACCGTTGGAGATTGTATTTGTCAGGGAAACAGTAATAGGGAAGGGAGTTCCATAGGCGAGATGTGCGAGACATGAAGCTATTGGAGTAGAAGAGACGTCTACATCTAACAGTTTCAACGGTGAAGGGGTGGGAACGGGATGCCAGCCTCGTAGGACGCTTAAATTCCCGAGGCTTAGGGACAAGCGAAAGCAACTCCTCGGAGCAATTACCGTGGAAGTACTTGTAGAAAAGGCAGAGCGATGCAACATCGCGTCTATGAGAGAGCGACTGCAGACGAGATGACAGATCAGGGCCAATCACATTGCATATCCGTCTCTGGATCTTATCAAGAACCCTGAGGTAACACGCAGGGGCCCCAGACCATAAATGGCAGCAATACTCCATGCAAGGGCGAATGGTAGACTTATAGACCTGGAGGATCGATTCCGGGGAGAAGAATTTCCTGGCTCAGCACAGGGAACCAACTTTTCTTGCGGTGGATGATGCAACTGACTCGATGTATTTGTTCCATCTCAGATCAGCGGACAGCGTGAGACCGAGCAGCCGCAGAGAGTATTTTCTACTCATTTTCTTTTTTTTTCTCAATTTTGTTTTTAATATAGGCCAATGGGACTATCATTTGTTAGTCCATTTAATAGCCAATCTTTGAGATCTCAGTTTGTTCTGTCGTCTTCTCCCTCCATTAAACCCTGCCGGCTCGAAAACTTGCTGGTCAGAGATTATTCTCTTCTGTAGGTGACCATTTTCGTTTGCCTGTTTGATTTGAATATTCTCTTACAAAAAGCTCATCCCAGCCCACTGTTGGCCGTGGACGTTAAGGTGGAATGGTCTACCACCAACACTGCGTTCTTTGTAACTTGATGCTTGGGGTTTAGAGCACGCCGTCACTTTCGCTTGTGTTTTTTGCGAAGTGGGTAGTCGGCATTGAAGCTGATTTTGAATGAGTAAATATTTTATTTAATAATTATTTTTATTTATTTATTTTATTTTTACCTGGTTCTTGTTAATCACTAAAGCCTGCTAACCGTATTTTCTACTCATTTTCTTTTCTTTTTTTTTAAATTTTGTTTTTAATATAGGCCAATGGGACTTATACTAAGTTAAAACTTAGTACCATAAGTCATTCCTATCCCCCAGTACCCTCAACTTGTATAAGCCCTGCAACTATCGCAACTACATCCCCCCCACTGTTTTGTTCTGTCATCGTTGTATATGTTTTATGTAATAGGAGAAGGTAGGCTTTCCTACCGCCCGGTCTACACTCCTCCCTCTTCTATTGAACGCGAGTAGAGGCCCAAACCTTATTTCGTGTTTAGGAAGGGGTTCCCGGATCTCTCTCTCTCTCTCTGGCCTCTGTACTGGTGCCGCTGTGTTTCTCCCATGATGCGCGCAGTCTGTGGCATCGCCTGTTCATTCTGAGGGTACACGGTTGACAGTTCCCTGGTTGCTGTTTCCGACTGGTAGTTAGGAGCCCTAACTCTTGCGTAGCGTCTTGAGCGGCCGCTCTGATCAACAGTTGCATAATATCGGGGTGTCTGTAGTGCCATGTCGCGCATGGATAGGTGTCCCTGCAGTCATCTCCGGTGGGCAACCCTGAGGCCACATTATGAATCTTGCTGTGCCAAACCCCCTCTTTGTCCGCGTCATGGGTGTCAAAACGTCGGCTTCCTTTAACTCAGGCCTTCTCTTTTTCCAAAACCAATTACCAACATGAATAAGATAAACTCATAATTACAGTACTGTAATGATATATATATATATATATATATATATATATATATATATATATATATATATATATATATATATATATATATTCCTAAATTTTCGCTTGAGGATGCGAGTTTTTGAAACAATGATGTTGCCCGTTTTTGAAACAATGATGTTGCCAGCTATGATATATTTAGTAAATACTGGATCTGGCATTAAATAACCCAAAGTGGTTGATATGCCATAAAACCCCAAACAGCCAACCAACCCCCTGATTGCACCGACGGTAAGCTACCCGTGGAGTAAAGGCCAGAAGATTGGAACTACTCTGATATCAACACCAAATCAGTTCAACGAAAGCCAGAACACCCAAGCTCTGCTGGTGATGACTCACTTTCAGACCAATTTGAATAATGTGGAACCGGTTGTGTAGCCTTGGTATAAACCTGGGTATCAGTTAGATGAGACCAAGACTCTTACAGTAGGAGACAAAAATGCCTTCGGGCAGAAATACTTCCGGGCAGCACCTTCTACTGGGTTCGAATTTTCTGCCCAGGAACTACTGCGACGTTCCATTCGGACTTGTAAAAAGATCGGACGTTTCGATCTTCGTCATATTCGACTAAATAAAATTGAGCCTGGAAGAATGTGATGAGGGAAACTATAGTTGTCCATCCCCACAGGACTATAAAAAAGGCCACACATACATACACACATCCTGACCGAAGCGAGACAAATTATAATGTTAACTATCAGATATTCCAGTCTCATGATATTGGTTTGGTTTGGTTTGTTTTACAGCAAATCAACCTCAATGGTTTATTTAAGGCCGACAAGATTTTTATTGCTGGTAATTTTGTTTTCAAAAATTATTCTGCTAATATGTTTCCAAAATGTAACCTACTTTTACACATTTTGACCCCAGTTTAGGGGTAAACTATTTGCCCATAGCTGGGACCCTAACAGGTGCTACCATCCCGGGTCAGGGTGGACCTGGGAACACCAGCAATTAAGAGATGGTTCCACGCTTCTCAAAAACCTTGCTGCCGGATGTTAGTTTATCGTCTTACCCAGGACGCCTCATTTGGTGTGTCTTACCCCTCCGCAAAGGTGCAGTCGACATATTCTGAGGCCCCAGCCAAAAAGGTATTGCTGGTATTAAAACTTATTTTTATACTTCCATTGTGTTCTGAACCCTTTTTTTGAGGTGGGGTAACTATTTGCCCATAGCTGGGACCCCAACAGGTGCTATCACCCCCGGTCAGGGTGGACCTGGGAACACAGCGATTAAGAGGTGGTTCCACGCTCCTCAAAACTTCCTGATCAGAGGCCTTGCTGCCGGATGTAATTTATCGTCTTACCCAGGACGCGTCTCATGATATTGTTAGTGATGACAACGGCAATATTATGCTTTATTTATGAGAGATAGACAAGGGTGAAGTGAGTTCATGCCTTTCTGAAGAGCGACCGTAAACAATTTCAGATTATTTCTCACCTTCCAATCTCTGTCTCAGACTGGATGTGGTAAGCCGTTCGCTGTTCTATTGCTACTGGAAAGTGTTTGGACGAACTTTATTCCTCGGTTCCGATTCCCAAGATGTTTCCACGATCATTACCACCGGTTCATGTCTAGGGTTAACCGTTATTTTCCCCTCCGCATAAACTGCCCCTTACTCTGTAGCCCTCTACGTTGAGTGGGACCCCAGTTCTTGTACAGGGTAATCATTACTGTAAAAAAAACAAAACAACAACAACAAAAATTGAACATGGGTCAGAAAGTTTGCTGATTGTCGTTACGTCACTTGCACTCGGTGACAGAACGAAGAAAAGAATGTCACTTTAATAGCATCTCTGATTTGGTTCGCAATCAATAAAGAACCTGATTTTTAATTACAAAACGCCTACACAAGAACTGAGTATATCCGCCCGTGGCAGTATTTTCTGAGGGTACCCGCCATTTTTTTTTTTTTTTGACAGTACTCGCCTATGGAAATATTTTCTGACGGTATACGCCCATGAAAATTTTTTCTGACAGTATCCTCCTATAGACGTATTTTTTGACAGTACTCGCCTGTGGAAGTATCTTCTGCCAGTAAATGCTTATAGAAGTATTTTCTGACGTTAGCTGCCTGTGGAAGTATTTTCTGACAGTACCCGCCTGTGGAAGTATTTTCTGACTGTACCCGCCTGTGGAAGTATTTTCTGACTGTACCCGCCTGTGGAAGTATTTTCTGACTGTACCCGCCTGTGGAAGTATTTTCTGACAGTACCCGCCTGTGGAAGTATTTTCTGACGGTACCCGCCTGTGGAAGTATTTTCTGACTGTACCCGCTTGTGGAAGTATTTTCTGACAGTACTCGCCTGTGGAAGTATTTTCTGACAGTACCGACTATGGAAATATTTTCTGACGGTACCCCCTCGTGGAAGTATTTTCTGTGAGTACCCGTTTGTAGAAGCATTTTTTGAGGGTACTCGCTTATGGAAGTATTTTCAAAAAGACGTATACAAAGAAATCGAAAAATGCTAATAAATTTCTCTTTTTTTCTATACAATTTCGACAAACTTTGTATCCATTCAAAGATTCTGAATATTCAAGAACCGGTTGTGTATCCTTGCTCTAACTTGGCTACAAGTTATACGAGACCAAATCTCGAGACATTCTCGTCAGAACGAGACTTTCGTACGGATGTTATGCATGTTTAACACGCTTCATACTTTCGGCCTTGTGCCACATCTAAGCTACGCCGAGGAAAACATTTTTGCATTTCGGTGTGGTGTGATGGTGAGCCTATTTGTCACGCTAGATCAATTACGACTAAATTAGTGAACTTGATCCTCACTGGATGACCCAAACATTCGGCCTTGTGCCCCCATCTAAGCTGTGCTGAAAAAATCACTATGGATGGCGCCAAACACGTTCAGAAATATCTAAACTGGCAGCTGCATACAACCGCTTTCTAAGCTTAATGGCTAAAAATAGCTTTGAGCCTGAGGGTCTTGGTAAAGTCGAAAAGTAATTTCCGTGTGGCGCGTTTCGACCATTACGACTTCATCAGGCTAAAGCGGGGGTATACGTTGAAGCGACTACACATATGAACGAAGGAGAGGGGGAACCACAAAAAATTTAATTATTTAAAAAAAAAATATTTTGGGTATATAGTCTAATCGATTTTATTTAGTTCTCTTTTATTAGTTTTTGGTTCTATCTAATTTTGTTATTAAATATTCCGCTTTGTGATAATAGAAAACCTGACAACAAAAGTGAAATCTTTTAAAAACCTGAACGCAAATTTACTGTGTTCTATTTAGCAATTAAAGCACTTTCTATACATTTTCATTTGCTTATTCTTTTAATTAGAGTAGCATTTTTAAAGTGAAAATTGCGTTCAGTCTCGTTACAGTGAGCATGTAATGCATTGCGTGTTCTTTTGTGCTCATATAATCTTTTATTTAAAGATAAATGAATTCCTACAGGGCGAAACGCTTCTCACGAAAGTTTCTTTTCACTTAGTCATACATTTTCCATAAAATTGTTCTAGATTCTTTATTTCAGTCATATTTTCAATCTTAAACATTAATCTGAGCCTAAATTCAAATTATAATTCATTGAAATACTTAAGAACAATATTTATCCCCGCTAACAATAAAATATCTCGATGACCAGAAATATTAAACAAACGGTGTTACTCCATACTTGCACCTGAAGATTGCAAATAGCATGAAACTCCGAGTTGCGCACTTTTTTTTTCTTACACAACATATATATATATATAGTTTAGGAAAAACTAGGTAATCCGTATGGGTAGACCCAATGAGGATAGAATCCAGAGAGCTCAATGTAAATCAGAGCTAATAATTTAAATAAAAACAGATTGCTTTAAGGTTCCATATAATAAATTATTTCACCACAGCCTTTTTAAAGGACAGTGGATCATCAGATTTTATTTCCAAATGTTGAAATGAAAAAATGAAAATATATTTACACATTTATGACGGGCAATAATAAGGAAACTCACGAAGTGGGGGCAGGTAGGGGGGTAGAGAGACAGCGTTGAGTTAGATGTAACATTTCTATTGTTTCAAATTTAAATATTCGCTGAAATAGAAATGTTACATCTAACTCAACGCTGTCTCTCTACCCCCCTACACTGCCCCCACTTCGTGAGTTTCCTTATTATTGGCCGTCATAAATGTGTAAATATATTTTCATTTTTTCATTTCAACATTTGGAAATAAATCTGATGATCCACTGTCCTTTGGAAGGGCTGTGGTGAAATAATTTATTATATGGAACCTTAAAGTGGTCTGTTTTTATTTAAAATATATATATATATATATATATATATATGTGTGTGTGTGTGTGTGTGTGTGTGTGTGTGTGTGTGTGTGTGTGTGAACTCTTATTCGTAAGTTTACCTATATTTATTCATTTGATTATATATATATATATATATATATATATATATATATATATATATATATATATATATATGTAAGCAAATGTGTGGATGTAGATCCGACGGTATGATGAAAATGTGGAAAAGACAAAGCAAAATCCGAATATATGAGTTTACTGTTTTTATTATGTTTTTGTTTTTGTTATATATATCCACAATAAGAACCTTAGACAGATTTATGAGGCTGGCATGATAGCCACCTCACATACAGTAAATAATAGACCTGGTTTCTTTCAGATCGCGACCTCGGTGGCGAGATTAATGCGTGACAAACGTACCGATAAGCTATAGTTTTAGATAGTCCCCCTCACCCTCCACTTAGGACACAATCTTCTTCCCTGTGCGCAGGTCTTCGTAGTTGCCGCCCACGCGACGCCAGCATATCCGACTCTAAGAAAGAATACTTGACTTTAGAATTTCAGTTTTTCTGTTTCTGACCAGTCCTGTATATATCGTCTCTCCATCAAACTTAAATCTAATATAATTATGTCTCCATTAACCATGTCCTGAAGAAGGTCTATTTGACCGAAACGTCTGACGTCGACAGAATAACAAAAACAAAAACATAATAAAAACAGTAAACTCATATATTCGGATTTTGCTTTGTCTTTTCCACATTTTCATCATATATATATATATATATATATATATATATTCCTTCAGGAAGCACTTACTAAAAGAAGAAAACAAGAACCTCCCACAGAAGTTATATTAAACTCATGGAGCACATTCTTACATTTAATACCGAATAATGTAAATAATGCAAGCAATCATAATACCTCTTCTCAGTGATCCAATCACCTGAAGAAGGCCGGAGCGTACAACGGCCGAAATATTGTGAATATGGCAATGAAGATGAGGATAACAGCCGGAATAATGTAAATAATGCAAGCAATCATAATACCTCTTCTCAGTGATCCAATAACTTGAAGAAGGCCGAAGCATACAACAGCCAGAAGACTAGTAGGCAGAGAGACAGACACACTCGCAGAAGGTGAATGTATAAATAACTTGGAGGGAATCATTTAGAGATCCAGTCGTAGCAGTATCCTTCATCGTGGAATCAACAGGCCTCACCAGAGACTACTGCCCGATCCAGAAACCATTCGCATAATGGCAGTACAATAACCCCGACATTATGCATCTGCTGATAAGAGATCCTTCCGGGCCCCTGTCCATCAGGTGGATAACGTCCAAGCCTCAAAAACGTCTACCTCCAGCACCTTTAATGAAGGGAAAATCTACTCAGGTAAGAAGATACATGCGTGATGCCCCGAGTGGATATATCGCAAGTGAAGGCAACAGAACTCCTTGGGTCAGAAACATTGTACCCGGTCCGAGACCTCAAGGCACAGAGACTAAAAGACCGATTGGGAAAAGGGTAGCGAGGGTTGATCGGGGATGCATGTGCATTTCCTACCCCCATTTGTATAGTAGGTGGGGCCTAGGTCGAGGGATTGCAATGGGCAAGTTATCTATTCAAGATCTATTCAGCTGAATTGATTTAGACTCTTTTCTTTTTTTGTTTCCAGCACTTTTGTAAATAGGTCTTTCACACTGTGATATTAGAAGATCTGCCAGGAATGGCGAAATGTGATTCGCAGCACCCCCCTCTACCATGTGCATGTGTAGTCCGGCCGACATAACAAATTTCGTCCGAAGAAGTGCTAAAGGACGAAATGCGTCGCAAGTAAAAAATTTTCACTTTGTCATCCAATTCCCCAAATACTATTGGTGATAAATAAAAATATATACCGTTATCTCATTCCTATATATATCCTCTTGGGGCACAGGTTCCGAGGTTATTCGGTGACTCTGGATAACTCTGTATACTTGGATGGGCATCGGTGAACGGAACTGAGTGAGTAGCGGCGCTATATCGAGTCTGGTTTTACGTCTTCTTCGCCACTGAGTCCCGTGGTACAATTGGTATGACGTTCGCGTTGTATCGATTCTCGGTAGGGGATGCGCACTGCTGATGAGTCCCAGATAGGACGAAACGGCCGTCCAGTGCTTTCTGCATTCCGTTAAGGATTCTTCTAAGCTCGAGGAATTACTGTAAAATATATATATAGTTTATACGTTCTTTTTATAGATACAAATATTTAAGTAAATGCTCTGTTTATAATAAACAGTATTAACAACATTTACCGGTCTGAATGTCCGAGAAATTTTCATAGAAAATATTCATCCTCCAACGGGAATCGAACCTGTATCCTACACGGAACTGTCATATAGCCTAACGTGCTATACCACTTAGCTACAGAGGAAGCGTCTGGAGAGCAAGGTCAAATTACTGTTTTTAAACTACAAATTCCCCATGATTTCTCTCGAGCGCTCATATCTGCTTGAAGACTTAGTGCATTTCATAATATATATCTACATTAAAACAAAGTAGCTCACACTCAACAAAATTACATTTCAAACTAGTCACAACACATTACATTGCATCTAGACATATGGTTCTGTTGTTAATATTTCGTTCTCTCACGTGGTACGACGTCATAGAACTGCATCATGAATTTCCGACCTGCGTCTGCTATTCCGGGACCGTTATCATCGCATAGCAATCTTCTATGTCAACATAGCAGGATATTGATCTTTGATGGTGAATATCTTTGTTTAAATGCCCTCATAACCACCCTGAAGATGGCTCATGCGAGCCGAAAGCTTAGATCAAGAAACAGCAAATATCCATTTTGCCTTTATTTTCTCTCAAAATTAAAACGGAGTTTAGAACGGCTCATGATCAAACATAATAGAGATTCGTTGTCTATTATATCTAACAATATTTATTTGAATAATAATCTGCTGCCCCAATACACACACACACACACACACTATATATATATATATATATATATATATATATATATATATATATATATATATATATGTATAATTATTTATTTAAATATTATAACATAAATATGTTATAAAATCACTACAAAAATAGCCATTTTGTTTCAACACTTCTGGTGTCTTATCAAGTGATGATGTTGAGTCTGTCTATATTTCTGAGATGATGTATTATGTACAGTATTTACATTAGTCGGACTATTGTCCTCATCTTTGTCGCCATATTTGTCACAACGTTTCGGCCGTTGTACGCTCCGGCCTTCTTCAGGTGGTTGGAATTTCGGACCGAACCCTTTATTTCGATCACTGGGGTAGACTGTTCTAGTTCCACGAGCCATGTTTGATGGATGTCAGTTATCAAGGCACAGTGGATAAAGGCGTTGGTTAGATCCAGTGACAGACCCAAAGAGTGTGAGTTCAATACCCGGTTCAGGCAGTGGAGAACTTTCAGAGGAAAAATTAGCAGGAGATAACTGAACATATATATATATATATATATATATATATATATATAGCAAAATTGTTAGATTAAACTTTGACCGTTGTATCTTAGAAATGATTAACGATATCTTACTGGAATTCTCCGAGGTTTTTATATCACTACTGGAATCTACTTTGAACAATAAGAATGTATTTAGCTCTAAGTTGAAATGATGATCCCCATTCCTGGTGTGAGCTCCTGATCCAGTTTTCTACCGTTCCCCCTTTTTTAAACACTTTTATCGTTCTCTCGATGGTTCTTGAAGGCTGGTACCGTTACTGAAGACCTGGATGATCCTTTTCCTCTCACCATTGCTCAGTTGGGAAGAAGTGTGGCTGACACAAAACGGTTTTAACCTGTTCTCTTTCTAGCTGAATAACTCAAAGGGTTTTCAGTGATTCTGACGAGAAATGGTGTCAAGATGGCGAAACTCAATTTGTTTAGTTTTTTTTTTTTAGATATTAAACATTTCGTGGGAGGGACAATTATCCCATGCAGTTACACGATTTGGACAATTTTGTTGCTGCACTCGGCATATATATATATATATATATATATATATATATATATATATGTGTGTGTGTGTGTGTGTGTGTGTGCGCGTGTGCGCGCGCGCACACGCGTGTGTGTGTGTGTGTGTGTGTGTGTGTGTGTAAATATCGAGAAATGATCAAGGGAGTCCCTAGATTTAAATCCAATCGAGAATCGGTGATGTTATTTGAAACTTCAAATGCAATCGAGAGATCGAAGAAGCATCCAGAATGTGAAGACCATATACGAAGAAGAATAGGACAAAATACAAACTAAAATTTCCAAGGTTGGTTACTGAAGAAGTGAATAATGGCGATTCTACAAAGTATTAAATGAAGATTATGTATTCTCTTTTTTGTATTGTATAAATAATTTTCACATATTAAAATGGATAAATGGGATTTCTTTCTATTAAATCAATTTTCTTTCTGTTTTCTATGTATATTTATTTATTATGCAACAGTGTACAGTTAATTATATAAAAAGGATATTTATAAATTAGTTGGAAATACAATCAATTAAAATTTTGTATGTATAGGAATATTTATTCCCCCCTATCTATCTATCTCTCTCTCTCTCTCTCTCTCTCTCTCTCTCTATATATATATATATATATATATATATATAGAGAGAGAGAGAGAGAGAGAGAGCATAATGAGAGGCCACGTATACTTTCTTGATATGTATATAATATCTGGATAAAATAAATGAAACAAAATTGGGTGTTTTTTTTATGAAAGTATTTATTTCTGTGTTTTTGTATATATTTATTTATTTAATATTTCAGACCACCTAGGTCTTTCCTCAGAAATCAAATGAGATACTGTGTTTGTGTGTTTGTTTACAGCGTTTGTCGTGAAGCGTGCATGTCACGTGATGTGCAATGCGACTTTGTTTGAATTTTTGGCGGAAGACTGATGATAGTGTCTTAAATGTTGTTTAAAAGGTTTTTTGACCATAACTCAAGAAATATTTCTTAAAATATTTTTAACTGTTGAAATATTTATGTAGATTTAAAATATCCACGTGTTTGTTTACCCCTAGTTTATATGTGTCTAATTTTAGAATTCAGTATTTTTCTTTTTTTCTTCTTCGTATGTGTGTTGTACTTAAATTACTGTGTTTGTGTGTTTGTTTTTAGACTCGGACGACACGTGGTGTGGAACGCGATTGTGTTTGATTCTTTAACGGACATCTGGTGTTTTGGTTATTGTTTAAAAAGTATTTTTTACTATATCTAAAGAAATTTTTTTAAGAAATATTTTAACTATTGAAATATTTATACTGATTTAGAATACCCAAGTCTTTGTTTAACCCTAGTTTATATGTGTTTAATTTTAAAATCCAGTATTTCTCTTTTTTTCTTCGTATGTATGTAGTGCTAAAATTTGAGTCTATCAATATACATTTGCAATTATCTATCGAATGTCGTGGTCTATTGAAGTGTTCTGCTACTGGGGAATATGAATTATTTTGTCGTATGTCTTGTTTATGGTTGTTGAAACGAAGCCTAAAGTTAGTTCCAGATTCGCCAATATATCCACTATTAGGACATATTGTGCAGAATAGGTAGTAAATTATATTACTGCTATCACCTTAAAATCTTAGAGGCATTACATATTAAAAGCAAAAGACCTCTTATTAATCGTATAGATTATAATATTTCTGGTAACATATTAAAATGTTTATAATTTATTTAAATTTTGTAGCGTATTCTTCGATCTTTTGGCTTGTGTATTGGAAATCTTTTTCACGCTGTCACGTGATAAGAATCTTCGCCCTGCGCGTGATATCATCGCGTCTTTTGAATTTAAAAGGATTTTAACGTTTTTGTTTGTAAAAAAGTAGCAACATGATTACGCTACAAGATAATTGGCAAATGTTTGTTTAAAAAAAAAAAATTTTTGACTAAAATATTGACCCTGAAGATGAACAATGATGTTCGAAAGCGCTAGGTCATCGTATGGACAATACTTATTTCGAAATCATTTTCAAATAAAAAGTCTCATTAGAGAATATGAGAAAATTCAAAAGAATATATATATATATATATATATATATAGATAGATAGATAGATGTGTACTTGTATGAGTGACTGCACATGTAAAAGAACGTATGTATATGTGAAATTTACATGGATGTGTTTACAATATATGATAGAGCAAGATCTCTAATATTACCTTCAAATATCACTCCATATTAACTTAAAACTAAATTTTAAGTAAGAGAAATTACCAATCTATAAATAGTCGCAAATTAAATTCATGAATAAAATTCAAACTGATAGAGATATCACCTTAATAATCAATTACAACTAGAAGTAAACTTATATTTGAAAATAAAATTTTAGTGTTTTAATGTAAATTCTATGAATATTTTTCTAATCGACTATTTCATATTAACTCCCAAAAATTTTTGTAATAAAATTAAAAAAAAAACTCTAACAAACATATAATTAATTTCCTTATAGACGGTTTAAACATTCAAACTTATATAAAAAATTATAATAACTGATATGCAAAATAATAATAACTGATATGCAAAATCAGGTAGTCTTATAATATTTATATACCTAGGTATATATGTAAACGTAAGAGATAGATATGCGTTAATCACTCAGCCGATTTTGAATATTTTTAATATTCTTAACGTTGTCTTCCTCAATGTCCTTGAAGTATAAATTGATTTAATTCCACCCGTATATTTTTATATGTTAAATGTATATATGGATGGATATGGCCGCTGAAATCTTTTTTTAATTAATTTTTTTGATTTTGAGAATTTTTTTTTAGCTTTTGCATTTTGATTTATATATAGATATGTATATATGCGTTTATGTGTATGTGTGTGTGTGTATATGTGTATATATGAATATACATATATGTGTAGCGAAAAAACCATATTTTAAATCAGTTAATTTATAATATTAATGCTCTGTAAATTTACATTGAGCACAATTGTGTAAAAATAAAAATATCTATAAGAACACCTGATTATATATCTTACTGTTCTTTCTTTCTTATATATATATATATATATATATATATATATATATATATATATATATATATATATATATGTGTGTGTGTGTGTGTGTGTGTGTGTATACATGCGTATATGGATGTATGTATATGTAGGTAGATGTATTTATATGTGTGTGTGCATGTTTAAGTATGTATGCATACATATATATCTGTATATGGGTGTATATGTACGTATGTATGTATAGTTAGACGGATAGATAGAGGGATACATTGTTTATTTGTTTAGATGGGTGTGTGTATGTATTTGTATGGAGATGTGTAAGGTTTTATGTATATATTGTTTATGTGCATGTATGTGTATGTCCGTATGTATATATGTGTGTAAATGTATATATATATATATATATGTAGGAGTGGATGTGTATGGATGTATGTGTATATGTATGTATGTGTATGTATGTATATATATATAAATATATATATATGTATATGCATGGGTGTGTGTGTATACACCTCTATGTATGTATGTACGTGAAAATATAAATATGTTGTTGTGTATGTGTGTATACGTATGTCTTTTTGAACATAGAAATATAGGTCCTTGCTAAATTAGATAATCGTTATTTTTATATGTTTATATTAGATTTGTAACCTGTAGTCGATATTACCTTTGTCAAATTTTCTTGATTACACAGCGGCTCTTTTATAAAAGCCCTTCGGTTTTAGTTCCACCCCACCATCTCCCCCACACCCTTTTCTTTTCCTCTCCCTCTCTCATCTTCTGAGATTTAAGATTATATCGTCTATTGTGTGTGTATGTCACCACAAAATGTATACTCTTTTCCGGTGTATCTTTAATGTATTAGACATTTGAAAATATTCATATTTCTCTCACTTAAACCATCTTTGACTCCCCTCTTTAAAACTTCTCTATGTTAAATTGTAATCCCCCCTTCATCTTTATACCTTCCTGTCCTCCTCTCGTCTGCTACCCCTCCCTATAGCTTTCATTTACTCTAGCATTCGTCCCACACTCTCATACATACACTCTCACTAAATTTTATTTTTTATTCTCGGAGTTGTTTTTTCTGTTTTTTTTTTTGTTTTTTTTTAATTTGTAGATCTGTTGAATTGGATCGTATTTACGATTCCAATGGAATAAATTATGAGCATGGAATATTAGTGTTTAAGCCTTTTTATTATATATATATATATATATATATATATATATATATATATATATATATATATCCGATGCAATGAGAACGAAAATACTATATAAATTCTAATGTTCACAGGCTTAATCCAAAAAAGGGCTCGATACCGATAGCAGAGCAATAATTATTAATTAAATTTTTTTCATATAGACAAAAACATTTACTCACTACAAAGATGTAACTTTGTTTTGGTGCATTTCAATTGCACCTCGACTGGAGAGAACCGAAAATGATTACCAATTTTTGTTCTCACATGTCGAAGTGCAATTTTTTAGTGATTAAATGTTTTGTCTATGTGAAAAAATTATAATATATATATATATATATATATATATATATATATATATATATATATATATATATATATATATGAATGAAAAAACAAGAGGAAAGCTATAGTTTAGCAGACGCGTTTCGGTAGTTGCTTTGACAAAGTCCATCGAATGACGAAACGCGTGGGCTAAACTCAGTGTAGCTTTCCTGTTGTCTTTTCATTCATTTTGTCTCTTCGACTGACATACTCCACCTGAGAATATTTACATATATATATATATATATATATATATATATATATATATATATATATATATATATATATATATATATATATATTTATGAAATCCGAGCCAATCCAAATTGCAGACATGAAAACAAATTTTTACTATGTAACTTAAAAATCGAAAACAGAAAAAATAAATAAGTACATAAACAAACAAAATGACAATAAAATAAGCAAAATAAATGAATCCAAACAAATTACCAAATCACACCTGTTAGAACAGGCGAAATAGAATAAAAAATAAGAAACAAAATCAATAAATAAAGTAAATAATAAACAAATTAGCAAACTATTATGACCAAAATATTAGACTATAAAAATCTAAACAAAACATCGGACAAAAAATATAGTCTTAAAGTGTGCTATATTTATGGGATAAAGTGCTCGATATCAGAGATAGAGCGTGTATAAATATAAAAGTGAACATTGAAGTCAACACTCAGAGGCGACAGGCTGTTACATGTTCGACGCAATCGTCAGGCCTGACGATTGCATCTAGCATGCAACAGCCTGTCGCCTCTGAGTGTTGACGTCAGTGTTCACTTTCATATTTACATACATACATACATATATATATATATATATATATATATATATATATATATATGTGTGTGTATAATTCATATCTATCTATCTATCTATATATATATATATATATATATATATATATATATATATCAGTCCTTTTCATATCTATCTATCTATGTATCTATCTATCTATCTATATATATATATATATATATATATATATATATATATATATATATATATATATAAATATGTACTGAGGTGGATAAATCAAACAACTAGATATTAACAACCGTATATATTTACATACATCCATACATATATATATATATATATATATATATATATATATATATATATATATATATATATATATATGTGTACTGAGGTGGAGAAATCAAACAACTAGATATTAGCAACCGTATATAAGTGCGTTAGCGTGAATACACAGGTAAGCGAATAAATATTTATTCAATTTAATTTAAGGTGTAAAGAAAACAGTGCTCAAATTGGTTAAACAGAGCTAAGAAATATATATTATTAAGTATATATATATATATATATATATATATATATATATATATATATATATATATATATATATATATATACATATACCTACGTTCGGATTACAACTTAAGTTTCGTTCTATCAACTCATCAGGCACGAATTATTACATTTGATTAAAACATATACTGCGTATCATGAAACGCAGATTCACGGCTCAAATTAAAAATAACCTAAATATAATCTTAGGGTGTAAATACAGAAATTACTGTGTAGGTAGCGCGGCCGATTGCAAAAAAGAAAAAAATAGAGCAAGCTTAAAGTTTAAAAGAGGAACGTCGGGTAACTCGTTAAACAATAGCAGACGTTAAGATGGTTGAAGGACGGTAATCAATAGGTAACCTAAAATATGGGAAGGGCATGTGAGATTTGGATAATATATTTATCCAGAATTAAAATGTTTTAAGAGAAATTTTTTCCCATGATTACAACCTAAGATTAGTTCATTAAGTAGATTTCTGTCATTAATTAATATATATATATATATATATATATATATATATATATATATATATATATATATAACTAAGTAATTCATCGAGTCTGAAACCTCAACAGAAAGCAGAAAGCACTGGACCGTCGTTTCGTCTTATATTTGGGACTCATCAGCAGCGCGCATCCACTACCGAGAATTGAAACCCTGACTGTTATCAAGCAAACGTCATACCAACTGTTCCAATGGGCCTCGGCGACGAAGAGATAGCAAATCAGACTTAATATATCGCTGCTCACTCACAAATTCCGTGGTGGAACTCAACTGAGATTCTCTTTAACCATAGGACGGTGCCCCCGGAGCCACGACTACTATCACCGAGCCGCTCAACCTTGAGCATTAGAAGCCGGTTCAAGCAATGATATATAAATGATAGAAATTATTAGGAGGATTTGATAATTATAATTAAGTAATTCATCGACTCTGAAACCTCAACAGAATACAGAAAGCACTGGACGGCCGTTTCGTCCTATATTTGGGACTCATCAGCAGTGCGCATCCACTACCGACAATTGAAACCCTGACAGTTAGGTTGTCAATTTCTATCATTTATATATATATATATATATATATATATATATATATATATATATATATATGTGTGTGTGTGTGTGTGTGTGTGTGGTTGTGTGTGATTGAATAGATTAAAAACCTTATGTCTGCTTATTTTTATCATAACACTTTCAATATTCCCGAATATTTTCCCGTATATTGCAATTAAATATTTCATAGTAATAGACGGAAAAATATTCGTGAAAATGAAGGGATTATGATAAAAATAAGGAGACAGAAGGTTTTTAATCTATTCAATCAGACATTCCTAAAATATAGTTGCAGTGTAAAACATCGGTAGGCCCCGTGGGCGTCGAACAAGCACAAATGGGCCTGTGCAGGTGTCTGCAACAGGGATTAATTAGCCACCCTAGTGGATAGGCAAATATTAAGAGAAA
>OZ038517.1:70162186-70182186 GCA_964036315.1 Acanthosepion esculentum | reverse complement strand
GATTTTCCGATCTATCTATCTATCTATCTATCTATCTATCTATCTATCTATCTATCTATCTATCTATCTCAGTCCTTTTCCTCTCTCTCTCTCTCTCTCTCTCTCTCTCTATATATATATATATATATATATATATATATATATAAGTATATCAGTCCTTTTCATATCTCTATATATATATCGGTCTTTTTCATATCTATCTATCTATCTATCTATTTATCTATATATATATATATATATATATATGTATATCAATCCTTTTCATATCTATCTATCTATCTATCTATCTATCTATCTATGTAATTATAATATTAAAAAAAATATGATTCCTTCGCTACATAAGAATTCTCATGTTTCAAAAGCGATAGCCGCGACCCTTAATATTATTTTTGAATTTAAGTTGAATTAAGGTGTCAAGCGAGAATTTGGGAATAAGCTATCTTGTGGTTTGTACGTGTTTATAAGTAGGGTCTCTTGCAACATTAGTTACTATAGAAACGGCTAGGGTCGGCTATATTGGTTAGGTGGTCTAGGAGTTAAGAATTAATTTTTATCTACAGACCAGTCCACTTCGGAAAGTTTATGTCATGTTATGTTGGGGTCCCTATTTCTAATCTGATAGTAGCGGTCGCAGTCTAGTTTTAAAAGCGAAAGGTATTTTATGGCGCTACGGCGGGTCGTTAAGTGTCGAGGGGATTCTGTTTCATTATTATCTATCTATTAATCTCTTTATTTATTTGTTTATTCAAATGGCTATTTCTTTTACAAACGTGTTGAAATGGATTAGAATTTGTTTTTTGGCGACTCCACAAAGGGTTTTTCTATTTAATGAGTGGGCTGAGCTTTTAAGGCTTTTATTAAACTATAGAATTTATTTGGTTATATTTTTTTATTAATTATTTAATGCGAAAATTTGTTGATGTCGGCAAAAAACCGTTAACTCCTGTCTATGGTTTAATAACTTTTCATTATTTAGAAACTTAATGATGTGTAGTTTTTCATGTAGGCATAAAGGGCATGGGTCATCCCAGGTTTTACAAGTTCTTGTTCTATTTATTATTTTCCATTTTACTTTCGGTGTTTTATTCGTTTCTTTTAAATGCCAGTAGTATTGGGATAGAGATGTCTGATTTCTATTTTGGATATTGTTGAAGGAGCTCTTGTGTTGTCTCCATCTAATTTTAAATTCATTCTTCGTTGACCCAATGTATATCCTGTCAGTGTTAGGACTCTCAATGGATGAGATAGTGCATTGGTATACCACGGATTTTGTGAGGCATTTGTTTTCAAACAGGCAGTCTTTAGGGTTTCTATAATCACATAATTTTTCATTATTTTTGTCTAATTGCAGTTTAGGAGTTTTATTGACACTGTTTTGGCATGCATGTTTTTCCAGGATTTTATTATTATGCTTTTTTATGATTCTTTCTAGGTTTTCAGTGCAGCTGTAACTTAATTTTAAGGTGTTTTTATTAAAGATTTCGCTAAGTTTGCTATTTGTGGGGAAGTGTTTTCCAATTAAAGCTAGGAACTTATGCCCTAGTTTAGTACTGACCATTTGGTTGAACGGAGGGGTATACCATATGATCTTTCTTTTCCTGTTTTTCTTACTATTGGTACTATTGTTTATATAGCTTATGTCAGCGCTTTTGTATCCGCAATTTTTCAGGGCTGTGTTATAAAAATTACTGTGTTGTCGGAATATTTCCTTATTTGCGGAGTTCATGCTTATTCTTTTCTCTATTGATGTGGGTATATGCTTAATTATAGATGGAGGGTGGTTTGACTTAGGGTGCACATACAAGGGGTTAGTGTTAGGTTTTCTGTGGGGTGTGTAATTGTTGTTTATTAAGTCTAGAGTTACGTCGAGGAGGTTTACCCTTTTTAATTTCGTGTTTACTATAGTTTTTCGATTTAGTTTTCCGAATTCACTATAAATTATCTTTCTAATCTTATCTGTTTTAAAATTTGTGGAGCTCCTCACTATCATGAGCCTGTCATCTCGGTATAGCCCGATGTCCTTAATGTCTAATTCACTGTGCGCGGTTAGGTTGTACACTATAAATATACCGACAAGGTCCGAAGATATATATATATATATATATCATTCCTTTTCATATCTATCTATCTATATATATATATATATATCAGTCTTTTTCATATCTATCTATCTATCTATCTATCTATCTATCTATCTAGATCAGTTTTTTTCATATCTATCTATCTATCTATCTATCTATCTATCTATCTATCTATATATATATATATATATATATATCAGTCTTTTTCAAATCTATCTATCTATCTATCTATCTATCTATCTATCTATCTATCTATCTATCTGTGACAGTCTGTTCGTATCTATCTATCTATCTATCTATCTATATATATATATATATATATCAGTCTTTTTCAAATCTATCTATCTATCTATCTATCTATCTATCTATCTATCTATCTATCTATCTATCTATCTGTGACAGTCTGTTCGTATCTATCTATCTATCTATCTATCTATCTATCTATCTATCTATCTATCTATCTATGTCTGTGCAAATATATTTCCCGAAGCCACCCCTGGGAAGTCTTGGAATTTCCCCCATTCATAGGAAGCATTCGCTTCGCATCCGTCACGTCCTTCGTGTGCGTACAAAGAGTTCATCAGACGACGATTCTTGGATCACGCGTGGTTTCGACGCCCCCCTTGGGGGTCTGCATTCCAAACAGCTTCCCTCATTACACCTCAATGTTAAGATCTCTACGCAGGCGCTGACGCCTCTAATATTATGCGGTTGGTTTAGGGAAATTCTTGACAAACCTGTCATAGGAATGCGTTTACGTTTCCACGAAGAAAGGGCGGTCATGTGTGAAATCTCGTCTGTGTGGGAAAGTGTAGGATTGGCTGAACCCGCCTTCATTTTCATTTTGCATGAGGTTAGTTATAGCCGAGAGAAAATGTTTTATTTAAGAACAAAACACTTGAAATCTGAAACAGAAAAGATTTTTCTCGCATTTGATTCCGAAAAATTTCAGATCGAAAACCGTCAATCATTTTTATTTATTTAAAAAAAAATCGTAAATTAGTTAAACATCGATTTTCAAATTCTAAACAATTCTTTTATTAATGAACCACGTGACCGACACAGTAGAACTGTAGGCAGAATCTTTGGGAATTTAAAAGCAATATTATATTGATAATTATATAAATCATGTTCTCATATATTTAAAGATAATTTTATAGTTTTCTTATTTATTGACTGGTTTCTACTATTATTCTCTAAATAATAATAATAATAATAATAATAATAACAATTGGCCTCCAAAGATACTTGGACAATACAGAAGACTGGATGATGGTATGTGTCAAGGAACATGAAAGTAGTAAGTGTCTTTACTCTGTAGTAAAGGAAGCCGACAAATTCAAAATGGAGTTTCAAATGGGCACATAAATTCAAATACATCACTGTACACCGGCTGAAGCTGCAAAATACTTAAAAAAGAATGCAAAGACAAATGCGACCGACCAGATACAGAAACAATGGCAAGATAAACCGCTCCACGGCCAATACTCTGCCCGTACCAAACAAGCTGACGTAGACAAAAACCGCACCCATCAGTGGCTACGTAGTGCAGGGTTGAAAGCTGAAACTGAAGGTTTTATCCTTGCTGCACAGGACCAATGCTTGTTAACTAGGAACTATCAAGCACATATACTAAAATATTGTGGTAGCCCCAAATGCAGATTCTGTGACAAATATCCAGAAACCATTGATCATCTTGTATCAGGTTGCACGATATTGGCACCCACTGAATATAAAACCCGGCATGACAGAGTGGGCCAATATCTGCACTGGAAAATTTGCAACTCCTACGGAAGGAAACTGAAAGAAACTGGTACGGACACCACCCAAACCTGGTTACGGAGATAGGACCTGTTACAATTCTATGGGACTACACAATACACACTGACAGAACAATCAAAGCCAACCGTCCTGACATTGTTATTAAAGACCACAAACAAAATAAGTGCCTCCTTATTGACATGGCAGTCCCTGCAGACTGCAATGTATCTTTGAAGATCTTCAAAAAGCTGTCAAAATACAAGGACCTTGAAATCGAAATCTCAAAAATGTGGCACATGAGAACAATCCCTGTTATAGTTGGAGCCCTAGGATTGATTGGAAAAGATTCCAGTAGACTCATTGAAGGGAATCCTGGAAGCCCATGCCTTAAAGAAATACAAAAAAATAGTTCCCATGAGTACAACCCACACCTTACAAAGGGCTTCATCTATATAAATTATGTTTGTGTTTTTTTTAATTGGTCAGTGGAAAATGTCATAATGCCATTTCTAACGTTAGGTCTTTGGGTAGGACCCGGAACGAAATGTGTCCACAGCAGAAATCAAAGGAAATAATAATAATAATAATAATAATAATAATAATAAATGGTATATTTGATGACGAACTGTTTACTCCAACATCCAGTGTAAGATACATAAAGGGTGTATCAAAAATAATTTTACAAATTTTGGGGTTTGGTTCGTCATACTAAACAAAGACAAAAGTCCATATAAACATATATCCGCAAATCCTTCGTTTTTGAGTTATTAAGTTTAAAGAAGGTTTACGGTAGATGGCACTGTGTTGCTATGTAGACTAGGTTACATTTGTCACTCGTGTATATTTGTGGATAGTCTGTCTTTAACGTGTGTAGTAGTGAATTCATTGAGAATCGTTCCGTTTAACATTGGCACGATATCCATATCGTGAACAGGCAGATATGATTTTTACCTCTGGCCACGTGAATAGTCATGGACGCGAGGCTGCACGGCTGTGTCAGATTGCGTTTCCTGACCGAAGTCAGCCGAGTCATTCAATCTTTGCTGCTGTTTATCGTCGCGTTGCTGTGACAGGATCCGTGGCACCACAAACTATTTATCGAGGAAGATCGAGATTCCCTCATAAACCTGACCACGAAGAACACATTTTACAAGCTGTCGGAGACAGTCCAGGTCTCAGCACACGTCAGTTTGGCCTAGCAGGTTATACATATCATAGTACCGTATGGAGGGTACTTCAAGGGAAGCTTTTGTATCCGTACCATTTATCTAATCACTCACCACAGGAGAACTTTTGCCGATGGTTTCTTGCACAAACTGCCAATCCATTGTTTGTCTCTTCAGTCTTTTTCAAGGATGAGGCAACAGTCGGAAGAGATGGAATAACAAATTTACACACCCAACATTTGTGGGCGGACCGGAATCACCATGGTAAAATACAGGATAGACACCAGCATCTGTTTACGATTAATGTGTAGGATGGAATTGTAGGTAACTGTCTGGGAGGTCCAAATGTTCTCCCAGCACGTCTTACAGGAGCTATCTACAGGGACTTTATTTCGAACAAACTTCCAGACCTGCTAGAGGATGTACTCCTGCTAATACGAAGATTCATGTAGTTTATTCATGATGGGGCTCCAGCACATTTTAGTCACAGTGTTCGCAATGCACTGGCTGACATCTACCATGATAGATAGATAGATAGATAGATAGATAGATAGATAGATAGATAGATAGGGGAGGGCCGATCCAATGGCTTACACATCCTTTGGATTTTCACCTGTGGGAGCCATCTAAAAAATGGTTTAAGCAGCAGATATTAATAATGCAGAGACGGTTCATCAAAGTGTGGTAGTATTTGAAGGGTTCGCCAGTCAATGATACGCTGATTGCATGCATATGTAGAAGAAAGAGGAGGACATTTTGAAAATTTGTTATGAGTTGCAGTGTTGAGGTACAACGATAGCCTTTTAGACACACCCTGTTTATATGGACTTTTGTCCTTGTTTTGGAGTGGGGAACGCACCTCCAAAGTTTGTAAAAGTATTTTTGATACACCCTCCTATATATGTTTTCATGGATGTATAATCAGTAGTAGAACGATTTCTGCTGAGATGAAGTGTGGTGACTATAGTGGTCAATTGCTTGATCCTCTGCTACGAAATCAAGATTCATTAGGGTTCATCAGAAAACGCAAAGAGGAAAAACGTGATTTTGTACAGATATTTCGAGTGATCACTAACTCTGATAGACATAAAAAAGATCGCAGGACTGTATGAGAAAGAAAGAAAGAAAGAAAGATAAAGAAAGAATAGAGACATTGTAGTAAGAATTCAAGAAAGAAAAAGAAAGAAAGCAAGAAAGAAAGATAAAAAAGAAAGAATAGAGACATTGTAGAAAGAAAGAAAGAAAGAAAGATAAAAAAAGAAAGAATAGAGACATTGTAGAAAGAATTCAAGAAAGAAAGAAAGAAAGAAAGAAAGATAAAAAGTAAGAATAGAGACATTGTAGAAAGATTTCAAGAATTTAAGAAAGAAAGAAAGATAAAAAAAAGAAAGAATAGAGACATTGTAGAAAGAATTAAAGAAAGAATTCCAGAAAGAAAGAAAGAAAGAAAGATAAACAAAGAAAGAATAGAGACATTGTAGAAAGAAAGAAAGAAAGAAAGATAAAAAAGGAAAGAATAGAGACATTGTAGAAAGAATTAAAGAAAGAATTCCAGAAAGAAAGAAAGAAAGAAAGATAAACAAAGAAAGAATAGAGACATTGTAGAAAGAAAGAAAGAAAGAAAGATAAAAAAAGAAAGAATAGAGACATTGTAGAAAGAATTCAAGAAAGAAAGAAAGAAAGAAAGAAAGAAAGATAAAAAGTAAGAATAGAGACATTGTAGAAAGATTTCAAGAATTTAAGAAAGAAAGAAAGATAAAAAAAAGAAAGAATAGAGACATTGTAGAAAGAATTAAAGAAAGAATTCCAGAAAGAAAGAATTCAAGAAAGAAAGAATTCAAGAAAGAAAGATAAAAAAAGAAAGAATAGAGACATTGTAGGAAGAGTTAAAGAAAGAATTCCAGAAAGAAAGAAAGAAAGAAAGAAAGATAAACAAAGAAAGAATAGAGACATTGTAGAAAGAAAGAAAGAAAGAAAGAAAGATAAAAAAGAAAGAATAGAGACATTGTAGAAATAATTCAAGAAAGAAAGAAAGAAAGAAAGAAAGAAAGGAAAAGACTTTGTAGAAAGAAGGAAAAAGTAAGTTGATATTGTAGAAAAATACGCTCTGGAAAAGGTATGAATCTAAATCTTTTCTCCGCCCTTAAGCTATGGGTCTATAGTAGGATAGACAAGGTCCAAAAGCTTTGGGTGGCAACCACGCCAGGGGAAGGAATACTCCAAATTCAAAACTGCATGTAGCCTTGGCGAAGCACATATTATGCAGCTAAGGACAGGATCGTTCGCATCGACTCGATGATCCCAACTACGGTCAATTCCTTTTGAGAAGAAAACCCATTCCTTTATCGTCATCAGTTTTCTTTCGAGAACAAATTTGTTTGTTTTTTTTTGTTTTTTAAATATATTAGACAAAGGTTGCTTGCAATTTGAATGAAAAGAGACAGTTGAACTTTCTCGGACGCATAATGAGAAAAGAAAGCTTGGAAATTTTGACACTCACAGGATATATGAATGCAAGAAATAGAGGAGCCTGTCTAACGATTATATGCAAATGAATGACAGAACAGGGAGTCGTTGGGACAGCAAAAAAAGAACAAAAGGTTGTCGAGAGCTATGAAACCAACGTTCTGAAAGGACACAACACAAAAAGAAGAGATGTTTCAAGACTACTAGTCCCTTCATCAGCTAAAGATGTACAATGAAAGGGTGGAAAGGTGATAACAGCCACTGGAACTGAGAAACCTGTTTTCCAAGAAAAGTTGAGTTACTAAGATACTAATTGTCGAAGAATTGTTATGGTTGACTAAGTTGGCTGTAATAAAATTAGTAGAGTATATAATTAATTTTATTCTTTTAATTGGATCAGTGGGGGATATATTAGTGTTTATGAGGGCACCTCGGTGTGGTGTAATGGTTAGCAAGCTTGTCTCGCTAGAACAATTACTAGTGAGTAGTGGGTTCGATCCTCAAAGGGTGCTCCATACATTCGGCCTTGTGCCACATATAAGCAGCGCTTAGAAAATCACTATATTAGTGTTTATGAGTTAGAATTTAGTTCATTACGGTATAGTAGTTTGATATGTTTACATTTACTTGGGGACGTATATCTATCTAAACTGTGAATATGGACGTGGATGTTCTTTCAAATGTTCTGAGATTGAACTATGATCGTTCAAGTGAAACGTAGGCCTTCTCGTCATCGTTGTTGTTGTAAAACCAACACACGCATTAACAGTTTTAACAGAGATGCAATCTCCGAAAGGACATTTAAATTGTGACACAATGGTGGTCTTTTGTAAGACACTAGTTAACGGAGAATTGTTATGGAGGACTAAGTTAGTAGTGTTAAATTTAGTAGTATATATAATTAATTTTATTGTTTTAATTGGCTCAGTGGGGGATCAGTGTTAATGTCTATGAGTTAGAATGTAGTTGATTACAGTATAGTAGTTTGATATGTTTAGATATATTTGAGGACGTATTATGTTAATTTTTATTTAAGTTTATATCCCCAACAGTTCGACAATTTCGTTCATCAACGATGTAATTAGGAAACTCATTACTAATGAGGGTTTGTTTAATATTTTTTAATTCCCTATATAAAATCTTTCTTGTTGAAGTGTTTGCTTTTGTGCGGTTTATTAAGTTTCGTATAATAACTATTTTATAATAATTAGGACATTCACTTCTATAGTTGGGAGTGTATGTGTTTATGTTAGTTGTTTTTTTTATTTGGGGAGGTAGTAAATGTATGTGACAGAATGAAAAACACGTTCAAACTTCTATCAAGAGCTACGCAACCACGCCAATATAAGAGTTAAAAATGAGGTTAAAAGCCTGAGGGTTTTCACAACAATCATCCTTTTTTTGAACATTGTGGACTGGCGCTACATAATCCCAAACAAAGAACTGTACCAAATGACAGAAAGCACAATAACAGCAATTAATCAAAATGGATATGAATTGTAAATCGAAGAGAAAATAACATAATCAAGATGTTGGCATTGCACGCCACCTCAAATAAAAGGTTAGGAAGGAAACTGCCATCAATAATAAAAAGGGCGATAACAGCTACTGGAACTGAGAAACCCATTTTCCAAAAATGTTTTTCAAGAGAATGATTTTATAAATTTAAATCGAAAATATTACTGACTGCTCGGTCAATGAATGCTAAATATTTCCTTATAGAGAAATGGTTAATATTGCAGTTAACATAGCATCCAGCGATTTCATGCAATTAAATATTTGAACAGGTTCAGCGGTCAGTTACATACCCTTCATCTACAAGTGCAAATACGTACCTTATTCAATTGGGTGGGATATCCTTGCCTTCATCGCTGACAACTAGTAGTAAAAGTGTGGTCCACGCGGGTCGCATGTTCACTAAATATCTATACCATGAGAGCAAATAGTTCCCCCACAAAAACTATTTTTCCATTCTTCATTGTTAATCAAAATAATTTTTCCTCGTTCAAAAATGTCAAATCTTAACGAATTTAGACATAATAGTCACTCTTACAAGTAAATTTATTTAAATATTTTAATGATAGGCGGGGTTTTAAATGCAATGTTAAGCTATCTGATAGGCTAAAATTTTCCCAGATGCCATCGCCTAAATTCGTTCTGGAATATTATTTAATTCAACTTTAGCCCGTACAAACTTGATACCACAGTAACCTTCAGAGTGGTGAGTCTGTGACACTAAAGTCCACAGGGTTAAAACATAACACATTTACTCAATTTTCAATACGGTGTTCTAGGTCGTATATGTGAATTTGGGGTATCTGTTTAGATAATCTTTACCACTGCAATACGATATCATTTACTGAATTAAAATCATCGTAGACTGATATATGTATATATATTAAGTATCTGGAAAAGTAATGTGTGTCGAGATTATGTTTTCTTGTATATTTAAAACCCAATTCGTGTTTTTAGCTTGAGGTCAAATTTTAACAAAAGTTTGACCGTGATAAACGAAATCTTTTCAACCTTTCTTTTGAAAAATCAGTGGTGTATATTTTTTTTTTGTTGCAGATCAGTTTTCAGGACTTTGCCTGGCATCTCGTCTTCAGTCTCTTTCCTACCGTTTAGTACCTTCCCCGTACCATTTCTATAAATACTTTCATGGAAATTGTTCTGATGAACATTTCTCTATGGTACCTAGACTTTATGAATTTAAGCGCAGTTAATATATATATATATATATATATATATATATATATATATATATATATATATATACTAGCAGGCGTTGTCCGTCCTTGATTCATGCAGCAATCGCTATCACTTGACTTAAAAATATTTTTGCCCTTCCTTGCCTTTAAAGGAGTGCCCTGATGTTGCTACATGCCTTACTTCTTTTTTACGGGCTTGCTAGCTCGCAAGAACATGTACTGGGATATCCGGTTCAGTTGCCGACATTCCGACTAGAATATATATATATATATATATATATATATATATATATATATATATATATATATATATATATATATATATATACATATATATATATATATATATATGTCGGAATGTCGGCGACTGAACCGGCTACCCCAGTACATGTTCTTGCGAGGTAGCAAGCCCGTAAAACGGAAAAGCGATGAGTCTAACTCGAGGAGATGTCTCAATAAATCACCGTGGAGAAGGCGACGGGTAAGCACTCCACTGTTAATCCCAAGAAATATCATGGTAATTAAAACACACATTATACAACCTGACGGTGTGAAGGGGTTAAGTCTAAGGTAAGTACCGACATGTGCAGCATATTTCACCTGACCGTCATCATGTGACTGCTAGCACAAACGGCGTAATAGGAACATAATTCCTCGGAACCTATTCCTCGTCCGGAAAGGAGCGACAGATGTCACCGGACCGTTATACAGCGATTGTTCACTTCAAACAAAATTAACTCTCGGGACATGGAACTTTCGGGCGTCGAACAACTGTGGCCAGTTAAAAAAAAATCTAAAACAGCGGTTGAGTAAGCTAAAAACCAACATCTTAGGTGTATGTGAAACTAGGTCGTCAAACAACGAAGATTTTGTTAGTGACAATCACCGGATATGCAGGCGGAGAGAAAAACGATAGACGAGTAGGATTGATACTAGATCAAGAATTCAAGAAATTTATCCTGGGATAATACAAATTATCTGAAAGAATTCTGGTAGTCAAGCTGAAAGGGAAGTCTTTCAATGTAGCTATCATCTCTATCTATAAAAGGCAGGATGTGTGTGTGTGTGTGTGTGTGTGTGTGTGTGTGTGTGTGTGTAACGAATGCACGGCCGCAATTTTCGACGGATTTGCACCAAAATTTACATGCACATGCTCCAAGTTAGTGCAAAGTTCAAGACCGACTTTGCATTTCCTAACTCCCATCGATAGTGGAAATAATCGATTTTTTCATGCTTCTACGGCAGTTTTCATCTAGTTTGCGGCCATTTTCTACTGCCCAGAGTGAGAGCCTATAGCTGGCTGTCACGAATAGGCAGGAAGATTCTATTGGCCAGCGTGAGAGCCAACAGCTGACTGACACGAAGGTTAACTAGCATGCTAGCATGCAACAAAAAAAATAGATAGCTGCATTCGTCACAAGTGAGAAAAATTTAAATCTGCATGGCAATGCAAAAAAAATCGA
This sequence comes from Acanthosepion esculentum, assembly GCA_964036315.1. Classification (NCBI taxonomy): domain Eukaryota; kingdom Metazoa; phylum Mollusca; class Cephalopoda; order Sepiida; family Sepiidae; genus Acanthosepion; species Acanthosepion esculentum. Next base: position 70,170,538 of record OZ038517.1, on the reverse strand, counting down.
TAGCTGCATTCGTCACAAGTGGGAAAAATTTAAATCTGTTATGGCACTTTACTCCAATTGGCTCCTTCGCTTGCTTAAACTCAAGGTTGATTCTGATTCCGCAGAACTGTGTTGGGTGTGAAAAAGTATTTGTTGTTAACATTCTTTTTTCATTCGGTTTTTTCATTTACGAGTCCTTTTTTTAAAGCTGATCGTTTTGTGTTCATTTTGTTTAGTTCTTTTTTCGTAACAGATTTAATATTTAGTATAGAGCTTAGAAAAATTTGCAGTGTGAGATAGGCAAGACGTAAAGCATGTAGCAACATCAGCACGGCAAAGGGCACTCCTTTAAAGGCAAGGAAGGGCAAAAATATTTTAAGTCAAGTGATAGCGATTGCTATATGAGTTGTGCGATTTTTGAATCAAGCACGGGCAACGCCTGCTAGTATATATATATATATATATATATATATATATATATATATATATATATATATATTAACTGCGCTTAAATTCATAAAGTCTACGTACCATAGAGGAATGTCTATCAGAACAATTTCCATGAAAGTATTTATAGAAATGGTACGGGGAGGGTACTAAATGGTAGGAAAGAGACTGAAGACGAGATGCCAGGCAAAGTCCTGAAAACTGATCTGCAACGAAAAAAATATAGACCACTGATTTTTGAAAAGAAAGGTTGAAAAGATTTCGTTTATCACGATCAAATTTTTGTTAAAATTTGACCTCAAGCTAAAAACACGAATTGGGTTTTAAATATACAAGAAAACATAATCTCGACACACATTACTTTTCCAGATACTTAATATATATACATATATCAGTCTACGATGATTTTAATTCAGTAAATGATATCGTATTGCAGTGGTAAAGATTAGCTAAACAGATACCCCAAATTCACATATACGACCTAGAACACCGTATTGAAAATTGAGTAAATGTGTTATGTTTTAACCCTGTGGACTTTAGTGTCACAGACTCACCACTCTGAAGGTTACTGTGGTATCAAGTTTGTACGGGCTAAAGTTGAATTAAATAATATTCCAGAACGAATTTAGGCGATGGCATCTGGGAAAATTTTAGCCTATCAGATAGCTTAACATTGCATTTAAAACCCCGCCTATCATTAAAATATTTAAATAAATTTGCTTGTAAGAGTGATTATTATGTCTAAATTCGTTAAGATTTGACATTTTTGAACGAGGAAAAATTATTTTGATTAACAATGAAGAATGGAAAAATAGTTTTTGTGGGGGAACTATTTGCTCTCATGGTATAGATATTTAGTGAACATGCGACCAGCGTGGACCACACTTTTACTACTAGTTGTCAGCGATGAAGGCAAGGATATCCCAAATAATTGAATGAAGTAAAAAATCCTTAATGTCCGGTAGGTGGCCATGAATATTTAAATGAGATCTAATTGAGCTATTGTCAGAAAGGTGAAGAGTTAATCTGCGTGTTAAACGATTTGTAGTGTGGCCTATATAATTATTTACGAAAGTTGATTCTTGAGAAATACAATTTTTTAATGGACATTTGAATTCGTAAATAATGTTTGCTCTATTTAATTTTGTTCTAGGAGGTGAATTGTTATTTTTAACTATAAGGTTAGAAGTTTTAAATTTTTTATAATAAATAATTAATCTAATTTTTTTGCTATTGTCAACTGGTGTTATACAATTTTTTTATAATGTTCTTAATTCTGCATTCATCCTGTTTATAATTTTCGTTCATCTGATTTTTATAAAATATATATATATATATATATATATATATATATATAAAATATAAAATATAAAATATACTATATTTATAATATATATATATATATATATATATATATATATATATATATATATATATATATATATATCTCCACCGAAACCGTGAGATCACCTCTGGTCGGCGGCTGATGAAGACAGGGTATCGCACGTGATAACACAGGTTGTATCTATATATAAAATATAAAATATATATATATATATATATATATATATATATATATATATATATATATATATATATATATATATATATATATATATATATATATATATATCGGTGTTATACATTTTTTTTATAATGTTCTTAATTCTGCATTCATCCTGTTTATAATTTTCGTTCATCTGATTTTTATAAAATATATATATATATATATATATATATATATATATATATATATATATATATTATATATATATATATATATATATAAAATATAAAATATAAAATATACTATATTTATAATATATATATATATATATATATATATATATATATATATATATATATATATATATATATATATATATATATATATATATATATATCTCCACCGAAACCGTGAGATCACCCCTGGTCGGCGGCTGATGAAGACAGGGTATCGCACGTGATAACACAGGTTGTATCTAAATATAAAATATATATATATATATATATATATATATATATATATATATATAAAATGAAGAGGGTATAAACGGTTCCAACGAGAGAAAAGTGTGTATAATAAAAAGAAGAGAGGTACCGCAAACATTTTGGTTGTAATGTGGATTTTTAAAAAAATATTAAAGAATAATATTTTTAAAAAAAATCCACATTACAACCAAAAAAGTTTGCGGTACCTCTCTTCTTTTTAATATATATATATATATATATATATATATATATATATATATATATATATATATATATGTTTAAAATGTTAACGAATGTTTCTAGCATGGAAACGTCTTTTTTCACTATTACCAAAGCTCAATGACAATGTTACTATGTCTCAAATGAATATATCACATCCATGTAGGAAGAGAAATTAATGACAAAATAAAGATATTGACTTTCCGCACAATCTTAGGAATAAGTTTAGGAAGGAAACCTCTTCATCAATTCAAGAAAGAAAAAAGACTTGCTGTTTTAATAGTCGTCTCTCTTCGGGACGTACGCAATCATGGCTCTCCACAACTTCCTCTCCTTTATAGCTCTTAATAAATTTTGTCTTTTTGTTATTTCTCCTAAACCCTGTTCTGCCATCCATTTACTCAAGCTCGTTCATTTACTTCTTGTATGTGCCATGTCTCTTCAGAATGTTGACAATCATGGCTCTCCACAACTTCCTCTCCTTTATAGCTCTTAATAAATTTTGTCTTTTTGTTATTTCTCCTAAACCCTGTTCTGCCATCCATTTACTCAAGCTCGTTCCTTTACTTCTTGTATGTGCCATGTCTCTTCAGAATGTTGACAATCATGGCTCTCCACAACTTCCTCTCCTTTATAGCTCTTAATAAATTTTGTCTTTTTGTTATTTCTCCTAAACCCTGTTCTGCCATCCATTTACTCAAGCTCGTTCCTTTACTTCTTGTATGTGCCATGTCTCTTCAGAATGTTGGCAATCATGGCTCTCCACAACTTCCTCTCCTTTATAGCTCTTAATAAATTTTGTCTTTTTGTTATTTCTTCTAAACCCTGTCCTTCGATCCATTTACTTAAGCTCATTCATCTACTTCTTCTATGTGCCATGTCTCTTCAGAATGTTGGCAATCATGGCTCTCCACAACTTCCTCTCCTTTATAGCTCTTAATAAATTTTGTCTTTTTGTTATTTCTCCTAAACCCTGTTCCGCCATCCATTTACTCAAGCCTGTTATTTTTCTTTTCCTATGTACCGCGTTACTTCAGAAGCTTGGCGATCGTGGCTCTCCACAATTTCCCGACCTTTGTAGCTCTTGATAAATGTTGTCTTTTTGTTATCTCTCCTAAACCCTGGTCAACCATCTATTCACTCAAGCTCGTTTTTTTTCTATGTGCTTTGTGTCTTCAGAACGTTGGCGATCATGACCCTCCACAATGCCCTCTCCTCTGTAGCTCTTAATAAATTTTGTCTTTTTGCTATCTCTCCAAAACCCTGTTCTGCCATCCATGTAGTCAACCTGACCAAAGGTGTCATGCGCTGTTTTCCTCTCTCCCTATTGCCTTTAATATGCCCTCTGAGTATCAGACTTTCCAAGCCATCTTTCCTGTGACCTGGAATTTTCAGATCTCTCTTCCTCATTTAAATATCCTATTTTTCCATTGTTTCGAGAACTTCGTCATTGCTCACGGGCCACTGGGAGATGTTTCCTCAAGGAAACATGGCCCAGTGGATAAAGGCGTTGGTTAGATCGAGTGACTATACCCAAATAGTTGTGAGTTCAATGCCAGACTACAGCAGTGGTGAACGCAAAACTCAAGAAATTTGAGTTAAAAAGGGAAATAACTGAGACATCCGGAAGAGTCATGGCACGTGGAATTAGAACAATCTACCCCAGTGGACGAAATAAAGGGTTCTGTTCGAAATTCCAATTACCTGATAAAGGCCGGAGCGTACAACGACAGAAAAGTTGTGAATATGGCAATGAAAATGAGGATAACAGTCCGAATAATGTAAATAATGTAAGTAATCATAATGCCTCGTCTCAGAGATATAGAGGCTGGAGCGTTGTGAATATGGCAATGAAAATGAGGATAACAGTCCGTATAATGTAAATAATGTAAGTAATCATAATACCACATCTCAGAGATATAGACAGATGTCATTTTCATCATGTGTTTAATCTGTGTTCGAATTCTAATCATCACTTTTAAAACCATAACCAATGCTGAGAAGTGAAGGTAGTAAAAATAATATCGGTGTCATGGGAAAACCGTTATTTTGACACCCCGTTTTATTGTGGGTACTTTTTTTTCAAGTTTTACCAAATATTTTATAAATTTCAACCGACAGTAACATTGGTTTCTCGGTAAATGAATGTCGAGTGATTCCTTATAAGGAAACAGATAGCATTACCTTTATAATATAATATTTATATATAATATAATATTTATATATAATATAATGTTTATATATAATATAATGTTTATATATAATATAATGTTTATATATAATATAATATTTATATATAATATAATATTTATATATAATATAATATTTATATACAATATAATGTTTATATTTAATATAATATTTATATATAATATAATGTTTATATTTAATATAATATTTATAATATAATATTTACATATAATATAATATATACATATAACATTTATATATAATATTTATATATAATATAATGTTTACATATAATATAATGTTAATATATAATATTAATAATGTAATAATATTTACATATAATATAATGTTAATATATAATATAATATTTATATATAATATAAAATTTATATATAATATAATATTTATATATAAAATGAGTCTCAGTTTGAAATAAATTTAAATATTTTTTTACGTTTGTTGACGGTGGGATTTATGCAGTTCAGTGATTTCGATAAACAAATCAACTTTCTGTTGAAATACTTGAAAACCCAGCCCTGCTGTCATCTGAAACTGGATTTGTTTTTTTTTGCTCTACTTATTCTGTAGCCATTTATAGAATTTCGTTTATGATTCATGTTTTGGTTGCTTTTGTTCTTCCTGGGTTGGTATAAAATCTATTTTCTTACCCCGCTCCTTACCACCAATAACTTCATATATTTCAGTTGAGAAATAAAGGCGGTAATGTCTTTGTTTTGTGAGGGCAACAGCACATTTAGTTGTATAAAAAATAAACATCTGAAGTCTTTTATATTATAAAAATTCATAAACGAAGACTTAAAAAACATATTTATTCATAGAGAACGTAAGGATTAGTTTTATATTTTACCCGCCTGTTCTAAACAGGGCATTTAAAAAAAAAAACCCCTGAATATTCAGAAGTAAGTTTCAACACTTTTTTCTTTCTGTTATGATGTTGGTTTGGGGTTTGTAGAGACAAACGACAAATAACACGTAACAATAAAAGGTACAGAAATCGCCTGAGTAGTCTATAACTAGCTCAGCCAAGAACTTTCTGTATTTATCAACACTCCCACATGTGTCGAATGTGGCACAAGGCCGATTTAGTGTGGGTTCCCCGAGCCCGTAGGCTCGGCCAAAAATATGCCCATTAAAACCCGTATACACGGGTTCTAGGGACTGCCAACCTCCCCGGACGAAACTTTGCCCTGCGACAAAGCCCCGTCCGAGTTCCTCTCCGCCGAGGCGGAGAGTTCGACAGCACAGCTCCCTAGCCGCAGCCAAGAACTTTCTCTCGCTGGCCCCTGTCTCTCGACGTGCCGCTATTTAAAGTCTTTAGACGCAGACAAGTTCATCTTCAAGAGGGGTGGTAGGTTTCCGACACAACACTTTCTCATTCCCTAATAAGACCTATTACCTCTCGTAACACCGCCAGAAGACATCCAATTTTCAACTTCTTTATTCAAGTCTCCTGGATCCTAACAAGTATTCTCCTTTACTAATGAATGATGGAAACGGTAGCGACGTTGGCTTTTTCTACCGAAACTACCAGCTTTTACGAGATTCTTCCTCTCAAAAGAACTGTCGGGATTTCTCCATTAGAACAATTATGTTTGAAACAAACCTGGTGATGATTCGGTCTTCTTTTAAGAATTCTGAACTATTGTCCGTTACGGACTTAAGAATTAAATCATTGTACATCATCATCTGATGCAGGGGCTAGAAACATCACTTCTGTATGTTGCATCCCTTCAGGACATGGGCTTCATACCTCTCCACAACGTCCTATCCTTTTGTTGTTTTACTATTCCACCGACGCCGTGTTTTGTCATTAATATACATGTCAGGTTGATGAAGGGAATAGAAGTCCTTAAACATGTATTCTAACTCCTAACACTAACCCTAACCCTTAACCCTAACCCCAAACCAATACAAGGTATTTTTCAGTATCTACTTAACCTGACACTTCAATGTACATCTCTGGCTGATGAAGGGAATAGATGTCCTTAAACATGTATTCTAACTCCTAACACTAACCCTAGCCCTTAACACTAACCCACAACCAATACAAGGTATTTTTAAGGCTTTACTCAACCTGACAAATCAATGTACATCTCTGGCTGATGAAGGGAATAGAAGTCCTTAAACATGTATTCTAACTCCTAATACTAACCCTAGCCCTTAACACTAACCCGAAACCAATACAAGGCATTTTCAATGCTCTATTTAAACTGACAAATCAATGTACATCTTTGGCTGATGAAGGGAATAGATGTCCTTAACCATGTCTTATCCTGTCTGCCGTGTCCTTTCAGGTTCCCCTGTCTCTCTTGCTTTCTATATATCCTGTTAATGTCAAAATCTCCATGACTTCTTTCCTCATTATGCATCCGAGAAAGTTCTACTCTTTTGATTGCAATTACAAGTAACTTTCGTCCAATATATTAAAAAAAAAAACGAAATCTTTTCTTGAAAGGAAACTGGTGAAGAGAGAATTTTTTTTTCTAAAGTGTAATTTTGATCGTTGACTGGATTAATTGAGTCGATGCCAATGACCCTCAACTGCATATTATGTGCTTCGCCATGGCTACATGCAGTTTTGAATTCGGAGTATTGCCACTAAAAGGTGTCGAACCTAGTCTGTCCTATTATAGACCCATAACTTGGGGGCGGGGAAAATATTTAGATTCATACCTTTCCCAAGAGTAATAGTACGCAAGCGAATGAAATAACCTCGACTGGAATTCGAACTCGGCCCTCCGACTCATCAACCCGAGTCGCTAACCATTAATTTCAGCTCCATCCTCCTCAGAATCTCAGAATTCCGTTAAAAGTTTGTATTGAACTTAAACATTAAATCGAATAACATGTTTGACTGCAACATGACTTCTGTTGTGTATCGTGTTCCTTCTGGGCGTGGGCTCAAAGGGTCTCCCCAACGTCCTACCCTTTGCAGCTTTATGCTGATGAGACAACGAGATATGGGTGCACCTCCTGACTCTACATGACAATGGCCTGGAAGCTGATCTCTCCTCTGACCGAGCTCTAACTTCTCAGTGACGGAAACACTGGTTGGTGACATTTAACGCTTCGAAAACCGAACTAGTGACATTACTTCATCACTGAACTTTCACCAATCCGATGAATTGATGTTCCCTCAGGGGGACCTCATACCTTGACCGCCTATTGGGAACTGATCACTTACATACAACACCAATAAGTACCTGAATCCTCCTGCTATCCTCTACACTTACACGTGCCAGATAACGTCACAAGTGGAGTACTGCAGTCATATATGGGCATAAGCTGCCCTGTCTACGCATTCCAGCCTCTCTGCGCCCTTGTGGGTGCCAAAATATATTCCATCCTGAAACTTCTCTCCTACAGACAGAACATCGCAAATCTCTCGCTGCTCTACCCCGTTGCTCTCCCTCGTTACTCTCCCTCGCTGCTCTCCCTCGCAGCTCTACCTGGCTGCTCTCCCTCGCTGCTTTCCCCGTTAATCTCACTGGCTGCTCTCACTGG
>OZ038517.1:70074686-70154686 GCA_964036315.1 Acanthosepion esculentum | reverse complement strand
CTTCTTCTTCTTCTTTTTCTTGTCCTTCTTCTTCTTCTTCTTCTTCTTCTTCTTCTTCTTCTTCTTCTTCTTCTTCCTATCCTTATGTGGTATGCGTAAGGTTTAAAATGAATTTTTTAAAATGCGAAAGTCTTCCTAAAGCTTTTAATTTACCTTTAAATAAACGCTAAAGGATTAACTTTACTATATAACCTGTAAGCAAAATACTGTCGTGTATTTCAGACATAAATTATTTTGATTGGAACGGAGTTGTTTTTTTTTTCCAATAAAATCGATAACGTCGGCCATTTTTTAGACATTTGTAAACAAAACTTAATTTTCCGTTTTAAAAATCTTGCAAAAACAAAATATATATTTCTGAAACGTTATTTGAGGAAAATTAGCAAATTTAAAGTTAAGTTAATCTAATTTGAAACAAATATTACTTCTTTTATGTGCCGTCTTCCTTCAGGACGTAGGCGATCATGGCTCTCCATTTCCTTCTATGCATTGTAGCTCTCAATAAGCTTTGATTTTTTGTTATTTCTCCCAGACCCCGTTCTGCCACCCACTTGCTTAATCCCGTTAAGTATGTCACGTGTTTCTGTCCCTTGTCCCTATTCCCGTCTATCCATCCCGTGAGTATCAGATTTTTTAAAAGGAGGTCTTGGAAATATCACTTATAGCATAAAATGTATACAAGCATTTCTTAACAACGGGATTTTGGTTTTCTGACGTGTTCATCGATTTATTGACGGCGGATTAACCTTCGAATGTGTTCATAGTTAAGTGTGGTGTAGCAGACGATAAATTTTATTAAGGTTTTGTTTTGGTTTTTGTAAGAGAGGACAACCATTAAAACACGTGACCTTTTAAGAATACATTTTTCGGTTTGTACATCCATACTTCAGAAATTCTGCATCTATATACATCTTTAAAAACAAATCAAAATTCTTTTAAAAATAGTCGGGGTCTTCAGATTGTAATAAGCTTTAAAATATATGATTAGTAAATATAGTTTTACTTAATAACAATATTCCCTAAAAATTATCTCATTGAAATTGAACTTTATAAATTATTCAATTTTAAATTGTAAAATAAATCTTTTAAAAATACATTTTTCATCGAAATGTTTTTCTTATTGTCTTTAATATATATTATTAATAAAAGCAATTAAAAGCTTCTCTAATTGAATAATGTCTTAGTTTTATTGCATTTTTTTATTTTTCGACTCGGAAATTTTTTTCCATAAGACCGGGTGCGATTTTGCAATAAAAAAAAAATCGATGATTTAAATTCTTCATAAAATTCTGCTTTTACTAATATAGTCAGTACTAATTATCTTGATCAATTTCTGTAGCTTTCAGAAAATTAAGTAAGGCGCAGAAACACATATAAAAAGATATTTTTACCAAGATTTTCTAATAAAAAAATTTCAAAAGAAATTTCATTCGTTTGTGAATAAGTTCTGAAAATTTAATTAAAATCCGACAATTATTTGATTTTTGAAGGAATTTTAAAATTAATGTGTCTGTCACCGCAAAAATGAAGCTAAAATTTCATAAAAGTTGATAGAACCACCGACGCGAGAAAAACAAGATTTTTTTCATCAAAATTTCGAATGTTCTAAAAAGGAGTAAAACAATTTAATGAAATAATAAAAAATACTTTGATCTTTCCTCTTCATAATAACAACGATTTTGACGATAACGTCTGGAGCAGGTTTTCATCACGGTATGCTGATTTTTAGCGATCGCGTCCAGGAACCAATTTTAGTATATCGTTCCTATACATCTGATAAGTTTTGACCTGACCACTTTTGCTATTTCAGACTAAAGGAGACAGCTGTAACTACTCTTTGGAAAAAAAAACAAATAAACCCAAAAACCGACTAACCACTGCTTGTTACATCTGACTAGTTCACTGAATACAGTCGAGACGTGAAGACATTTTAGAGGAAAAGCAATTAAAAGCTTCTCTAATTAAATAATGTTTTATTTTTATTTTTTTTTCGGTAAGACCGGGTCCGAATTTGATTTTTACCAAGAGTTTCTAATAAAAAAAATAATTTTGTCGGAGTTAACTCCTCCTTAATTTCCTAATTGTTCACTAGGGGATGCTCTCCCTACACTATAATTACTGAGCGATCTCTTGCTTCGTTTACTTTTTACTTTGCATTTCAGCAGACACATTTAAAAATGTGATTTCTCGCAGAGATCTGCGTTTTCCCCTCTTGTGAGAAAACGCCATGAACCACACACACACATACACGTACGTACGAACATTTGCCAAAATACAAACTCTTTACGTTCACGCACAAACACAAATGTTGATGTCTTTGTCCATTGTAAATTTTGTTGTTTAATACATATACTTATATATATATATATATATATATATATATATATATATATATATATATATATATATATATCGGTCTTGTTTGTATTCTTTACATCTTCGGTTGGACTCAACTTGAGTCCGCCATTATCTTGTAGTGGACCTTTTAATAATCTATCAGGAGTTACACACGTGTTCCTAATTTAGCAACACGTTAACCCACGGTCCGCTACAATTTCTTCATAAATCCTGAATATTTTATTAAAATCCGTCAATTATTTAATATTTGCAAGAATTTCCAAATTAATGTTTTACTTTTGTCACTGCAAAAAAGAGGCGAAAATTGCTAGTCCATCCACCGACGCAAGAATATTTCAAATGTTCTAAACAGGAATAAAAAAATTAATGAAATAATAAAAAATACTTTGATCTTTCCTCTTCATTAAAATATAACGACTACGACGACGAAACTATGTTTTCATTACGTTTGGATATTTTTTCATCACGGTATGTTGATTTTTAGAGATCTCGTCGAGGTACCTATAGTTTTATGGGGTGCTATATTTAGGGGTAATAGTGTTTAATATCAGGGATACAGCGTGTGCAAACAAAAAAATTATATGGACATGAAGTAGGGGATCAATTCTACATTACAATCGATATATAAAATGATCCCTCACTTTTTGGCCACGGTAGTTTCTATCCATTTCTATTCCAGAGAATGTAAATAAATCTAAAAGACATGCCTGTGTAGCTAATCAGTATTTCATTGATTGATTGATTCGTTTTCTACAGCTTATCATAAACCATGAAATTATAAGTGGATATAAAGTGGGGAACCAATTCTACATTACAATAAATATATAAACTGATCCCTCTCTTTGTGGCCACGGTAGTTTCTATACATTCACATTCCAGAGAATGTAAATAAATCTAAAAGACATGCCTGTGTAGCTAATCAGTATTTCATTAATTGATTGATTCGTTTTCTACAGCTTATCAACAACCAAGAAATTATGTGGATATAAAGTGGGGTATCAATTCTACATTGCAATCAACATATAAACTGATCCCTCTCTTTGTGGCCACGGTAGTTTCTATACATTCACATTCCAGAGAATGTAAATAAATCTAAAAGACATGCCTGTGTAGCTAATCAGTATTTCATTGATTGATTGATTCGTTTTCTACAGCTTATCAACAACCAAGAAATTATGTGGATATAAAGTGGGATATCAATTCTACATTGCAATCAACATATAAACTGATCCCTCACTTTGTGTCCAGGGTAGTTTCTATACATTTATATTCCAGAGAATATAAATAAATCTAAAAGACATGCCTGTGTAGCTGATCAGTATTTCATTGATTGATTCGTTTTTGAAAAGTCTGTTTCATGCTTCGATGTCATCTTCAGGCCAAGCAGGAAACAGACTATCGCCACTCAGAGTTGACCTCATTGTCTACTTTTATACTAATAGGTTTAATATGTTGACTATTGTGCTCGAAATTGTCCGAAGTAAATCTTTCTCCACAATTCCTTGCACAATATACCATGTCATTTTTTAAATCAAAACTTGTTTGTGATGAATATATGATGCGTATTCGAATCTCACCACGGTTGATTTGTCAGAAAGGGGACTTCCTGATGTTATCAGTCTGAGGTGCCTGAAAACCATGCCACAAGTTGACCCAAGCCTTGTGAGTAAAAATGGGTAGACGGAACACTTGGGGGCCGTCGATAGCTGTGCTAGCACGAAATAATAAGTCATCGTGACCGAGGGTTTGAGTGTGCTGGCATTGTTCAAATTGTTGATCACGCTAAATAACACGCTCTCTCACAGAAACTGTAACTAAGGTCTGCTCAGCACAGTTACAGTATAAACCACCATTGGTTGGCTCTGTGGCTATTGAACAAACACAAATGTGTCAGAGCGAGAATTTGCAATAGGGATTGGCTAGCCACCCTAGTAGAAGGGCATCCTCGAATACGAGTGATCAGCTATTATATATATATATATATATATATATATATATATATATATATATATATATATATTAAATTTACTAGTTTAAAAATTTCAAAATAAGTTATTCCAAAATTCGCTTGAAAATGAAACAGTACGAGGGATTTGAATTTAATTCTGTAATTAAATTTTACGTTTATAATTTCTGTTTTTGAAACATGGTAATTCCTGTGTAGCGATGGAACCATATTTTTAAATTAGTGAATTTATATTTATGCTCAGCAGAACTGTATTGAGCACTGTTTTAAAAAAATAAAAATAATCAATAAGAACATCGTATTATAAATCTTAGTATTCTTTCTCTTTATTTTAATATATATATATATATATATATATATATATATATATATATATATATATATATATATATAATTTAAATAAAAATAAAAACAGACCATTTTAAGGTTCCATGTAATAAATTATTTCAACACAGCCCTTTTGAAGGACCGCGGATCATCAGATTTTATTTCCAATGGTTGAAACGAAAAATTCGAGTTTTTCGTTTCAACATTTGGAAGTAAAGTCTGATGATCCGCGGTCCTTTAAAAGGGCTGTGTTGAAATAATTTATTACATGGAACCTAAAAGTGGTCTGTTTTTATTTTTATTTAAATTATTAGCTCTGATTTACATTGAGCTCACTGTATTTTATCCTCCTTGGGTCTAACCATACGGATTACCTAGTTTTTCGTAAATTATATATATATATATATATATATATATATATATATATATATATATATAGATATATATATATATATATATATATATATATATATATATATATATATATATATATATAGAGAGAGAGAGAGAGAGAGAGAGAGAGAGAAAGAGAAAGAGAGAGAGATAGATGAAGTACGGTGGAGTAATGGATAGTGGCTCGGATTGAGGAATCGGAGAGCCGAGTTCGAATTCCAGTCGAATCCATTACATTCACTTACATGCTAATACCCTTCGGAAATGTATGAATCCCCCTCTTCTCCCTCAAACTATGGGCAAATAGCAGAACAGACTGGGTTCTATAGCCTTGGATGGCAACTGGTCTAGGAGAAGGACAACTCTGAATTCAAAACCCGCAGAGGGTCGTTTGGGAACCTTGTGGCACGTAGTGCACCAGGTCTCTGTATTCGGCCCTTCTAAAAGTGTGGATGGTTCGGCTCAAAACCTTCACCCCTATAATCAAATCATATGTGCGGGTATCTGGCTGTCGGTTCCTTGGAACGGAATGTGTAAAAACTGTCCCAATGTCCTGCATTTACGAGCGCTTTCGGCTATTCTTTTAGCCATTGTCAAGGAATGTTTTATTTTCCAAACACGGTCAGCACATTGTGGCCGTATTCGTATATAATGTTATTGAATGTTGCCTTTTCCTTTCTTATTATTAGGGCTTCCATTATTTTTAAAATCTTTTTTTACAAGTGAATGAGGTTATTGTATTTGTATTTCCTACTGGTATATTTCGGATGGATTTTGGTAAGTTTTTATATTTGTTTAAATGAATCTTAATTGGGCTATGGTCGGGTAAGAGTAACGTAAGTCGTCGAGATAGGCATGTAGTAGCATGACCAATGTAATTATTTATGAGTTTGGTTTGATCAGGAACAGAGTTCCTTAAGGTGCATTTGAACTAAAATAATAATGTTGCTTCTTTGATTTTCCAAGTGTGTTGTTATGTTTAATGACTAGGTTAGCTGTTTTATTTTTTTTGTAATAGATAATTTAATTTTATCGTTCAGGTCGACTAGGGTTGTGTATTTCTTTATGATATGTCTAAGAAAAAATTCGTCTTGCGTATAGTCGACATGTATTTGGCTTTTGTAGATGCTAATGTTATTGCTTTTATCTGTATGTTCAATGTGGCTATTAGTTACTTTAGAAAGAAATATTATGGTAATCGATGAGGTAGTTAGAAAAACCATTGTTAGCTAGCGTCTGTTTTACATTATTTTGTTCTTTAAGGAGAGGATGAATTCTCGTGCGGTCTCTTTAGGAAAATTAACCCTTTGAGTCCTGCGTTCCTGAACAATTTTAACTTTTCTGCCTGAGCACCTGAGTCAAAATTCGCAAATAATTGTTATGTAATGTTTCACGGTAGATATAAAAATAGTTACAAATGTTTACCCACCGTTCAACTGGTGGCTGTGCATTAAGTCATTTTTCTCTACCACTGTTCAACCGGTGGCTGGGCATTACGCTATGTTTCTCTACCACCGGTAAAGCGGTGATCAATGTTCATAGGTTTAAGGTGGCAAGTTTGGACAGTTTTTACACACTTTCTCTCTGGAAAAGAAAGCACTTGTACGAACACAAGAAAAAAATCAATAAAATGCTTCACCGCAGTACTTTGTCTGTCATCTTTAACGAAACATGTATAAAAGAGGGATTACTACCAAATACAATTATCATATATATATATATATATATATATATATATATATATATATATATATATGGCATCCCGTCTGCACTCGCTATCTCACAGACGTGCTGTGGCTTCCCTTTGTTTTTTCTACAAGTACTTTCATGGCAACTGCTCCGACAGGCTACTTTCACTGGTTCCCAAACTGCACGAATTTAAAGGGTGCTACTAGGTTGGCATTTTGGTCCTTTTTTCTTGAATTGCATCATAATTCTTGATATGGTAGCTCTTGAAAAACCAAACAGTTTAGCAATCTTAGTGATCGAGGCTCCTGCCATACGAGCTCCAACAATTTGCCCATTTTTGAACACGGAGAGGTCACGCATTTAGCTTAAATTTTACTAAATTCTAAAAATAAATAAGCCAAAGACAGTAAATTAGATAAATAAACGTATTTACTATAGATATAACCTGCAATTACGAAGTTTTAGTCAAAGTTCTTAATATAATAGGTCTTTGAAATATATGAGTGGATTTTTCACCTGTTCCAATTATTTTGTCCAACCCCTATATATATATATATATATATATATATATATATATATATATATATATATATATATATATATTCGTTTGGGTGCGAAACAGATGATAAAAAAATAGCTCCGCCTTCTTGGTCTCACGCTGTCCACTGACCGGAAGTGGAACAACTCCACTGAATCTATAGCTTCATCTGCCGCAAGGAAAGTTGGTTCTCTGTGCCATGCCAGAAGGTTTTTCTCATCTTCGTTCATCTTTCAAATCTACAAATCAACCATTCGTGCTTGCATGGAATCCTGCTGCCATATATGGACCGGTGCTTCCGCTGTTCATCACGACGTCCTCGAGAAAATCCAGAGACGGATATGCAACGTGGCTGGTCTTGATCGGGCATCCCATCTACAGTCGTTATCCCACAGACGTGCTGTGGCTTTCTTCTGTCTTTAAAAAAAAGTGTATTCCAGAAGCAAGAATTTTCTCTTGTTTCTGTAATTTTTTTTATTAAATCTTTCAACTTCCCGAATAAATTGTTGCTTTATTGGTAATTTTGCCAAAATTGACTTTAAGTTTTATTTTTTTATTATTTAAAAATAATATATATTTATATTATAAATTTATATAATTATATATATATATATATATATATATATATATATATATATATATTAAGCTTTTTACCCCAAGCAAGGCTGGAAGCCACTAGCACACAAGGGGTTACAGAAGGTTGGGAGGAAGAGCAGATCGGAGTGGTAGAGGAAAGGATGTGGAGAAAGACAGTGGATCGATCAAGGCAAGGGGGTTACAGAAGATTTGGAGCGAGAGCAGATAGGAATGAAATGGGGGAAAGGATGTGGAGAAGGGAAATGGATAGATCAAAGCAACTGGACATGTCGATTGACGTTACACTTAAATAGTTGGAGATTATATTTGTCAGGGAAACAGGAATAAAGAAGGGAGTTCCACAGGCGAGAGGTGCGAGACATGAAGCTATTGGAGTAGAAGAGACGTCTACATCTAACAGTTTCAACAGTGAAGGGGTGGGAACGGGATGTCAGCCTCGTAGGACGCTTAAATTCATGAGGCCTGGGAACCAGCGAAAGCAGCTCATCGGAGCAATGACCGTGAAAGTATTTGTAAAAAAGACAGAGCGAGGCAACGGCGCGTCTGTGAGAGATCGACTGCAGACGAGATGACAGATCAGGGCCAATTACGTTGCATATCCGTCTCTGGATCTTATCAAGAACCCCGAGGCAAACAGCTGGGACTCCAGACCATATATGGCAGTAATACTCCATGCAAGGGCGAATGGTTGATTTATAGATTTGATTCCGGAGTATTTTATCAACAGTGTAAAAATAGGCAGCTGAATTTACGAGGGGAGATCTTGAAAATGACCCATTTTCCTGACGTCTTGCAACTGCTACCACCGAGGAAAATATTGATCGTGTTCAGCACATGGTGATTGATGACAGGCGATTGATTATTAATCAATAGTCAGTGCTATTAGTATATCCTGTGAGAAAGTTGAGGACAATAAAAAATCTCCTGTCACATAAAATTTATTGCATTTTATTGTGATAAATGTTCTATTTTATTGCTAGATACATTTGTTAATCTCTTTATTGGGACGGCCTTATAAATTAAACTCTATCCTAGGTGTGTATATAGAGGGTACGATGGATGAATTGTCTGAATTATGCAAAAAATGAAAATTACGTTAACATCTTATTTTAACGAACACATTTATCAAAATTACACAAAAATATCCGAGAATGCTACAGAGTAAATTTATTCAATAAAATCGCCATTGGCTTCAACCACGGCCCGCCACACAACTTTGGAATCTCCTGCAACTCTCCTGGACAGTCTCCTTGTTTAAGTTAGTGAATGCTGCCATAATCCTTGCCTTCAGTTCATCTTTGGTGTTACAAGGAGATTTGTTGGTCTCTCGGTCAGCTGCGACCCACACGTAATAATCAAGGGTGGTTGCAGTCTGGGTAGTTAGGTGGCCAATTGTAAGGAGTGACGTGGTCGTAGAAATTGCCTTACAGCCATGACTGGATTCTCCTGCTTGTGTGGCATGGTGCAGAGTCCTGTTTCTAGACATAGGGTCTTCCAGCAGCCACCCTCTTGACCTAAGGCAGCACTACCTCCTCAAAGCACTTGATGTAGGCCTCAGTGTCGAGTCAGAGGTTCTCACCAACAAATTCTGGAATTCTTTTCTTATTAGGACGATCAGAGTGAGTTTTTCTATCTGCGTTACCTTCGTAATCACCATTAAACTCCTGTAACTCTTTCCGAATTCTCTTCGCTGTCCTCATATTGACACCCAACACCCTGAAATGTTCGTACTGATGCTTCCGGCGCGAATGCCAAGCAGTACAGAATGTCGTATCCAAATTTCTGGCGGAGTGAATTGCGTCATGGTGCTCTTTTTCTCTCAGACGGTGCCCAACTGACCCTACTATACTTGCGCAGTCGGCAAAATCAAAAACAAACAACGTGCATGCGCAAAATTAACAATATAAAATGACGACAATTTACCCATCGCACCCTGTATGAGAGGAAACAGTAAATACCGTGTTTAATTGTAATTCTATCTGCGATGGACATATGACAGAATAATAATAATGGCTGAACATTGGTATCCGAATGAGCGTGCCTACTAGGGCGGCTAGCCAATCCCTGTTGTAGACACCTGCCCAGGCACATTTGTTTTTATTCATTATCAACAGAGCCCACTGGCGTAGACTGTTCTAGTTCCAAAAACGTATAGCCGGCGAACTTATTTTTTCAAAAACGGCCTTTCTGTGGGACGTAGTTTATCACCACACCCAGGACGCGGATGCAGTTTATCGTCATACCCATGGACTCGGTATCGTCTGGTAGTTCCCTTTTTGCCCATAGCTGGGACCCTAACAGGTGCTGCCACCCCGAGTCAGGGTGGACCTGGAAACACCAGTAATTAAGAGGTGGTCCCACGTACTTCAAAACCTCCTGATCAGAGGCTTTGCTTTTGGATGCAGTTTATCGTCATACCCAGGACGCGCGTTACTAGATCAGCGACAAGTTGAATTGGTTAGATGTAACCGTAAGTTCTATGCTAACACTTTCTTCTCTCACACTTCTCGTTTGTGGAACCATGTTTCCGAGCAATCTTTGATCCTTTATTGCTCTCCCTTCAGAATAATGTCTTCCTTTTTTCTGATACTTTCGCACTTAGTAACCTCTTGTGTCTTAGTGGCTTTGTTACTTTGCTTGGGGTGAAATGATTACAGAATGGAAATAAGTCATAGATTTCGGTCACATGTGAAGCGAAATCACTTGTTTGAATGCCACCTATTGAAAAATGATACGAATTTTGTTTCAACCCAATAATAAATTAATCACGGAAAACGAAAGAGTAAAGGAAAACGAACAAATAAGAGAGAGAGAGAGAGAGAGAGAGAAAGAGAGAGAGAGAGAGAGAGAGAGAGAGTAAAGGAGAAATATTAAGAAAACAGTACGGCGACCGGTTTCAGTTTCCCAAGTCTCTCCGGAGAATAATTAACCTGGACGATTATTGAACTCGTCAGATCGACTATTAAATAGGCCACTGGTACCCCCCGCCCCCGGGATGCACAAAAGAGCGTAACTGAACCGTAAAGAAACACATTCGGCACTCCTAACCGTAGACGTTTTTAGTGGCCAGCTTAGTGCCATAAATTCAGATCTATCTCGGGAGACTTGTCCAAACTAGATTTTCTTTTATGTTTAAAATCGATCGACAATGTCTTTCTGTTGGGGTTTTATGACAATTTCCCAGTTTGTCTAGAAGATGTCACGCATTTGGTTCAAGTTTGTAGTTACGTTTGTATTTTTTGGCCATTTTTATTTCGATTGGCTCGACAAAGTAAAACTGGCAACTCGAAAATTCCGCGCACCCAGTACTTAACCGGAGCAAGAAATAGCTTATAAATGTTAAAAAACATCAAAACAAAATGCTATTAAAAATTTACACTATTTACATTGTTATATGCGTTAATCACCATAGAGAAACTTTTCTGCTTGCCATCAGCATGACTTATGCTAAACTCCCGAAGACAATTGCGACTTCTTGGTTCCACGTTTTCCACAGACCAGTCAATGTGCCATGCGTGATACACGTTTAGGCGATCATGTATCTTTCAATTCATGACTGACGAGGTAGATTTTTCCTTTAGTAGTTTGCGATAGACTAGTTGCCATCCAAGGCTATAGAACCCGGCCTGTTCTGCTATTTATCCATAGCTGGGCGGGGAAGAAGTGGATTTCATTCAGTTATGTGCCATGCGTGATACACGCTTAGACGATCATGTTTCTTCATTATCCGGTGATTTTATCTTGGCTTGGTATATTACGTTGTTTTGTAAGATACCAAAATCGATTAACCGCAGGCTTTCCGACAATTCCTCCAATGAATCCATATTTAACAAAGCTAAGAAAGACTACGAAACAGCCCTAAAAGATAACGGATTCACAGCAACACTCACATACTCACCACAGAACACAAAAAAGGCCAACAGGAAAAGAAATATCATATGGTTCAACCCACCGTACAAACGTAGGAAAAATATTCTTCAAACTCTTACACAAACACTTCCCGGAATCAAGCACCCTACACAAAATATTCAACAAAAACACAGTAAAAATCAGCTACAGTTGCACCGAGAACATGGCACAAATAATAAAAAAGCACAACAGGAAAATTACCAACAAACCACACGAAGAAATCAAACCTACGTGCAACTGCAGAATAAAGAACGAATGTCCCTTAAAAGGTAATTGTTTACAAAACAACGTAATATACCAAGCCACGATAAAATCACCAGATAATGAAGAAAAAGTATACATAGGAGTAACTGAAGGACCCTGGAAACAAAGAAATTATGCAGACAAAACATCTTTCACAAATAGTAAATATGCGAACAGCACAATGCTTTCTAAGCATATCTGGGAAATTAAAAATAAAATGCACGTCACACCAAAAATATCTTGGAAAATAAGGAAAAGATCATCAGCCTAAAACAACCAATCAAAAACTTGCAAACTTTGCTTGGAGGAAAAAATAGCTATCATTACCTTCCCAGACAAAAATAAATTATTAAATAAACGATGCGAGCTCATCTCAAAATGCAGACATGAAAACAAATTTTTACTACGTTACATAATAATTCTGAAACTGAAAAAAAATAAAAATAAAAAATAAATAAAATAATAGAAATAAACAAATAAATAAACAAAATGACAATAAAATAAGTAAAATAAATTAATCCAAACAAATTACCAAATCACACTCGTTAGAATAGACGAAATAGAATAAATAAATAAAAAATAAAAAACAAAATCAATGAACCCAAATAAATAAAGTAAATAATAAACAAATTAACAAACCATTATGACCAAAATATTAGTTAGACTATAAAAATCAAACCAAAACGATTGCGTCTAGCATGAAGCAAACTGTCGCCTCTAAGTGTTGACTTCTATGTTCACTTTTATATATATATATATATATATATATATATATATATATATATATATATATATATATATATATATATATATATATATAAATATATATATATATATATATATTCCAAGAGGATAGAATCCAGGTGGAACTCAATGTCCAGGACAGAGTAAGAATATAATATAAAAGGCTCAAACACTAATATTCCATGATTATAATTTATTACATTGGAATCGTAATCACGATCAAATTCGTCAGACCTACAAATTCAAAAAGAAATCGGAAAATATAACTCCGATGCTCATTTCATTGAATACGACAGACAAGGTACTTTGATTTAGTTTTTTATACAATTTCTCATGCGATCTAATAATTTAAGATTTTTCAGATAAACTATATAAAAACTCTCCGAATGTTCTTATTTTCCGAGCGCTTTCGGCTATACATATCGCCATTTTTAAGGATTAAATATTTTAACTGTTAAATAAGAAATAGTTTGTTGTATGTATGTATTTATATAATGTTTTCATTTTCAAAACACGGTCAAGATGTTATGTCCATGTTCACAGTTGATATTGAGTTTTGTTTTGTTTGTTTTTATTAATAAGGCTTCCATTATTTTTAGCCTTATTTTTTTTGCATGTAGATGATGCTATTATATTTGTGGTATCAACAAGTATGTGACGAATAAGGTTCTATATAATAGCATCATCTACATGCAAAAAAGCAAAAAAGCAACACTTAATAATATCAACTATGAACATGGACGTAATATCTTGACCGTTTAAAAATAAATTAAAACCATTATATAAATAACCGTATTTCTTATTTAACAGTTAAAATATTTCATCCTTGAAAATGGCTAAATGTATAGCCGAAAGCGCTCGGAAAAAAAGAACATTGAGACAGTTTTTATATAATTTATCATCTGAAAAGAAAAAAAAATTGTATAAAAAACTAAATCAAAGCATCTTGTCTGTCGTTTTTAATGAAATGTGCGTGAAATGAAGGATTGCTGCCTAAATGCACACACACACACACACACACATATATTATATATATATGTGTGTGTGTGTGTGTGCGTGTGTGAGTGTAGGTTAGTTAATTGAATATTTAGCTTATTTTGTTTTAGGTTAGGTCACTAAATTGTTTTAGTCGATAAGTCATGAAGTAGAAAAAAATTCAAGTACATAGTACTCTAGATTTGTAGAAGTAAATTAATGTAAATGGCGGTGGGGAGATAAATAGATGCATGTGTGCCCTTGCATGTACGTGTATATACATACACTACTATGCAAAAAAAAGTGACTCAACAATAATTTTTTGAATTGTTTTCACTTTAATTACAAATAAAAAATTTTGCTTATTTTTTTTCAATTAAAAATATACTTATTATTAGTAAATTTACAAAAAAATAAAATAATTCGTAACTATTATTTTTTTGAAAATGATTATTTTTGAGTATTTAACAAATTTTCCACTGCTGGCCATGTCTTATCTTTAGTGGGCTATTATCTTCCGTCCTTGAATTATTTCCCGCCCAGCGTGGCTTCTTTAGGGTGAGGTGGGGCTTGAGATTAGGGCTAGGGTAGGAGAATTGAGCATGGTAAGACACTCATAACTTACAAGTGGTTTTTCGAGGATTGATAGAAAGAGAATCTTCTTTTATGATGTAGGCGGTCATGGCCCTCCACATCTTCCTGTTCCTTGTAGTCTCTTAATACAGTTTCTCTTTTTGTTATTTATCCCAAACCCTGTTCTGTTATCCATTTACAAAAGCTCATCAAGTATTTTACGTGCTCCTTTCATTTCTCTCTCTTTCCCTTAATCCGTCTTGCGAGCACCAGGTTTTCCAAGCCCTCTTTCCTCATTACGTGCCCCAGAAATTTCAACTGCCTCTTCCTAAAGTTAAGTATAAGTTTCCTTTTTGTTTTAATTTTCTCCAAAACATCGTCGTTGCTCATATATTCGGTCCATAACATCCTCAGCATCCTTCTGTAGAACCATATTTCTATTGTTTCAGGTCTCTTCATCTGTGAGGAGATTGTCCAATATTCGCTGCCATATAGGAGGGAAGATAGCACATAACAGTTCAGTACTCTTTTCCTTGTTTCCAACGAAAATTTCACCTCTCTTAATACTCTGCTTAGGTTCTTTGAAGGCATCTTTTGTCATCCCAATGCGTCTTCGAATCTCCGTGTCATACTTTCCGTCCTCTGTTAAAATACTTCCCAGATATTTAAAATTTTGTACTTGTTGATTTTAATATTTCCGATTTGTAATTTGGGCTCATCATTTTGGCTTACAGCCCTGGATTCTGAATTCTTACAGTTTTTATTTAGTCCTTTCTTCTCGCTTTCCTTCATTACCTTCTGTACCAACTTTTGTAGTTTCCTTTCCATGTCTACTGTCAAGATTGAGTCATCTGCATATCTCATGTTGTTAAGATTGTGGCCGCCAATAATGAATCCTGTCAGGTCTTCTAACAGTTTCGAATTTTGGGCCACATTATTTCAGTAGGACTACTCGATCTCTACGCCGGTAGACATTAACTTAGCTGCTTAATAAAACGGATGTGTGTACTGAAACTGTTGTATCAATTAAAAACACGAGTAAATGCTCACACACATACACACACGCACACACACACACACACACACACATATATATATATATATATATATATATATATATATATATATATATATATATATAGCATAATGAGAAACCACGTATACTTTCTTGATATGTATATAATATGGATAAAACAACTAAAAAGCTGCAAATTAAAAGAAAAAAAATTGAATGTTTTTTTGTGAAAGTATTTATTTACATGTTATATATATATATATATTTGATATTTCAGATCGCCTCGATCTTTCCTCAGAAATTAATTAAATAACTGTATTTGGGGGTTTGTTTACAAGTAGCGTCCGTCGCGAGACGCGGACGTCACGTGATGTGGAATGCAACTGTGTTTGAATATTTCTAACGTAAATCCAACGATAATATTTTAGATGTTGTTTAAAAAGGTTTTTTTAACTATATCTAAAGAATTTTTTTAACTATTGAAATATTTATACAGATTTAAAATACCCAGGTCTTTGTTTAACCCTAGTTTATATGTGTCTAATTTTAAAATCCAGTATTACTCTTTTTTTCTTCGTGTGTATGTTGAACTAAAACCTGAATCTATCAATATAAATTTACAGTTGTCTAGTGAGTGTCTTGATTGGTTAAAGTGTTGAGCTATGGGGGAATAAGGATTGTTTTGACGTATGGATAGTTTGTGGTTGTTGAAACGAAATCTAAAATTAATTCCAGATTCAATATATCCACTATTAGGACATAGTGTGCAGAATAAGTAGTAAATTATATTATGGCTATCACAGGTGAGGCGAGGTGGATATATATATATATATATATATATATATATATATATATATATATATATATATATTAAATGATTAATTAAAGGTTCCCTGACTATTATTTTATTTCCCTCTCTGGATTACATCCTCTTTGGAATTATCCATACGGATTACCAAATCTTTCATTACCTTACTTTATATATATATATATATATATATATATATATATATATATATATATATATATATATGATGGGTTTATACTTAAATGGACAGAGAACATGCTCGTTTCCCGACCATAAACTATCCAAAAATAACGAATTACAGGCTTACCTATCGAATTGCCTCGCTCTGTCTTTTTTACAAGTACTTTCACGGTAATTGCTCCGATGAGCTGCTTTCGCTTGTCCATAGGCCTCGTGAATTTAAACGCCCCACGAGGCTGGCATCCCGCTCCCACCGCGGAAACTGTTAGATGTAGACGTCTCTTCTACTCCAATAGCTTCATGTCTCGCACATCTCGCCTATGGAACTCCCTTCCCTATTACTGTTTCCCTGACAAATACAATCTCCAACGGTTTAAGTGTAGCGTCAATCGACATCTCCAGTTGCCTTGATCTATCCACTTCACCTCTCCACATCCTTTCATCTTTCATTCCTATCTGCTCTCGCTCCAAATCTTCTGTAACCCCCTTGCCTTGATCGACCCACTGTCTTTCTCTTTCTCCACATCCTCTCCTTTACCACTCCTATCTGCTCTTCCTCCAACCCTTCTTTAACCCCTTGCGTGATAGTGGCTTCCAGCCTTGCTTGGGGTGATACGCTTAAAAAAAAAAATATATATATATATATATATATATATATATATATATATATATGTGTGTGTGTGTGTGTGTGTGTGTGTCTGCGTGTGTGTGTGTGTGTGCAAATATGTAGAAAAATATGAAAGAGCCGTTAGGTTAATAATCTAAGCTCTTTATTATTAATTTTTTTTTAAAAACAGTGCTCAACATATAAGTAGAGCCTACTCAGCTATTTTGCCATCAGCAAGAAAACAAAAATGTAATCATATTTTTAAAATAAAATAATAATAATAATAATATATATATATATATATATATATATATATATATATATATATATATATATATATATATGTATATATTGATAGATATATATATATATAGGTAGATATATATTATATATTTTTATTATAAGAGATTATAATACAAACATTTTAAAATCGCTACACAAAAGCTTTCATGTTTCAATACTATAATTGTAAGGCCATGATAATACAATCATAGTATTGAAACATGAAAGCTTTTGTGTAGCGATTTTAAAATGTTTTTATTATAATCTCTTATAATAAAAATTTAATAATAATATTTTGCTCTATATTGTATTGAACACTTTTTAAAAAAGTAAATTCTATGAACTGTGGATTTTTACTCCATTTGTTCTTTCTCTCATTTGTATATATATATATATATATATATATATATATATATATATATATATATATGAAAGTGAGTATTGAAGTCAACACTCAGAGGCGACAGGCGGTTATATGCTAGACGCAATCGTCATGTGGCCTGACGATTGCGTCTAGTATGAAACAGCTTGTCGCCTCTAAGTGTTGACTTCAATTTTCACTTTTATGTTTACACACGCTCTATCTCTGATATTGAGCACTTTATCCGATAAATATAGTACACCTTAAGAGTATATTTCTTCATATATATATATATATATATATATATATATATATATATATATATATATATAAAGACATGTACCCTTGAATAATTTAGAAAAGTTTTGTCTACTTATTTTCAATAGGATCCTCTCATATTCACGGACAAGCTTCTTAGTATCCTTATTAAAGGAAGAGGGAAAATTACCGTGTTGATACATATTCATTTATTCCGATTTCTTTCGACATTAGCACAATGTCATCATCAGGGTGTTGTTATTTTCCTAAGGCAAAATTATTGTATTCATATGAAAGCTAAATTTTTTAAACTGTGAAGTGAGTAACGCCAAGGTTATTTACTGTGTGGTTTAAATTTAACGATGTAAACGTCAGGGGAGGTAACTAAATTTTGAAAAAAACAAAAAACTATTTGTTAAAACCTAGATATTTAAACTGTCTACTGTAAACATTTGAAATCATTTGTGCAGTTACCGTCGACTCCAAGACAATCGGAGATATAATCAGGAAGAGAAATAAACCAAACACTCTTTCAAATGCCGAAAGCCGGTATTTATCAGATAAAGTGTCTACAGTGCAAAAACGTTTATGTGGGGGAGACATTACGTAAAATAAAAAACCCTTGATCTATGAACACAAGAGAGACTTGCGTTTAGACAAACATTATAACTCTATCGTCTTACATCGGAACGACGTGGGACATAACTTTGATTTTACTAATGCCAGAACATAATCCTTTAAGGAGAAAATATATTCATGGCATATCTACCAACTTAAAAACTCACTTCAAACATTACATCATATCACCATCTTTCTACAGAGTCATTATTCATGGATCTAACTTATATCTAAAATAATGAGGATTTTACAAATTTCCCTTTTTCGGAAATACGAATGTTAAATCTAGCCAAAACTAGATTATTGCAATACCTTGTTTCGTTTCACCAACATACACAGAATTGGCGACTATAGACTTTATCAACACACACGAGAATATAAAAATCCGACCAAATACAAAATTATTTTGCAACATATCGCTACATTTCACCGATAAAATACGAAGATGACATCTTCCCGCACATAATAATAATAATTGGCCACTCAATATCGAGGACACCCGTTGCAATGCACAGCTAGCTAGCGCATATTGCAACATTTGCACAGGCATTTTGCAATTTCCCAACTGGGAAATGCCCACAGAGCCCACCTGCAGTTTATACTGTTATTGGCGTGTGCAGAGCCATTAACAGTTTTAGAGCGTTGGTGCGAACCCAGCGTGATCATAAATGAACAAGGCTGGCCACCTCAACTCGCAATCACGGTGTTTTTGTGATATCGTGCTAGCTTTGGCCAACGAGGTCTTCCACACAGTTTCCTCTCCCAAATTCCCTCACATGGACCCGTGGCTATGGAACAGACACTTGCCAAAGGTGCCCTGCGCTTGGAGTCCGATAGCTGCTGAAATTAATTCCAGTCAGGATTCGAACTCGGTGCCTCGTGATTCAACGCCTTAGACCACTCAGCCACAATTGCGTACAGTACCAGGTGTTCCCAAACGGTCCCCCATCTAAGTACTGACCTGGCTCTACGATGCTTAACTTCGGTGATCGAACGAGAACCGGTGTTTTCAGCGTGATTTGACCGTACGCAAAAAAAAGTGAGATACATATTCAACACATTCAACACATATTCAACACATACACACTTATACACTTACATGAATTAACGTTACCAACTTACACCTACGTACACAAGTGTTTCTTTACTTACACACTCTTACATTATCACGCACTAAATGTTCCTCACACATATTTATATAATATCTATTGTATTAATACACGTGACACGTATCTGACCAATGAGAACTAACCAAAAATCATAACATATCAGTACTCTGTGTCGCTTTGCTTTTTACATTTCTATCACGATCTCTGACGAAGCTTTATTAAAACTGAGATATGTTTCCTACTTGTTCTTTATTTCATTTGATCATCTTGTCGGATTCCTATCTATATCTAATATACATTTGATATTCAGCTCAAACATAAGCACACACGCGCGCCTGCACACACACACACACACACACACACACACACACACACACACACACATGCACACACACACATATCTGATTCAATAAATTACAGACATTATGTCTGCTAATTTTTAACAAAATCCGTTCATTCTCACGAATAACCTTCCATGTATTGATGTTAAAGGATGAGAGAAATGTGCTATACCTGTTTAAATTTCTTTTATTTTCATCTCCCAAATACTTTCGATATTTTTCCAAGATCATCTTCAGGGGTGCATGTGGTACAAAACTATATGTTGCTCATTAGGTGTTTGCCCTATTTTCAAAGTAGTTCCATCGTACATAAACTCAAATATCAGTGCTAAGCTGAATGAGTAAGGCGAGCCAATCAACGTCTGGAAACTCGAATTGGTCAGTACGTTTCTGCCAGTATAAGAGTAGGTGGTTCGAGTCCCTCTTTCAGAATAAATTAGTCTGCGCATTCGGTCATTAGCTAACACTTACTTGACAACCGAGACTGTGCAAATAAATACGTGAACAATTCTTTCACAGTTTTGCACAGCCCGGTCCGCTCATTATTTACGTCTCCTTGAAGCGGCCCATATTAAGTTACATCAACCGGCTATGTACAAACAGAAGGAGCATCTCATTCGGCTCCCCAATCTTTTAGGACGCTCGTGAGTACGATTTATACCCACTTGGAACTAGATATTTTATTCGTAAATTATTTTACCAATAAATCTATTAAAATCGTGTTCCAAAATTTTCCCTCTGCACCTCTCCCCCTTTCTTTTCTTTTATTCACTGTGTGAATTGTTCATTTCTTTGTTCTCTTCAAAAGTCACGCCAATATTTTTTTTCTGACGAAGTATTAGCACAAAGGATTCCTTAAGATAAAAGTTTCTTCATATATTTTCAAAACTGTATTGATGTTTTGTGGTATCAAATCCTTGTTCATATATATATATATATATATATATATATATATATATATATATATATATATATATATATATGGTATAAAATGACAATTGCAAAAATCTTAGATTTTGCCGCTGGGTTTCGTCTTTCGACTTTTTCAAGGCAAAAATGAAATCGAAATATCTCTGTTGTTATAGTTACATTAAAAATCCAAATTTAAAAAGATAGACGCTTCTGTCCAAGCCTTTTTTCTGGTTAATGTAAATTACCTTTATAGTAAGAGATTTTTTCCCATGTCGACAATACAGTTAAATTTCTAGATCAATTCTGTGGACAAGACAGATTGGTATAAAATGACAATTGGAAAAATCTAATCATATATATATATGTGTGTGTGCGTGTGTGTGTATATATATATATATATACAGTGCTGTTCGATAAATGTGACTCACCTAACTAATTTTTAATCTTACTAATATAAAGACCCGTTCCCGACCACCTAGTAAAAAAGTTTACTCGCCCTAAGGTATTCTGTTGATAATTATAATTTTGGATATAAATGAGATTCAGGGAAAAATCTGTGCAAAAAAAGAGACTGGCTTATTTCCTGCAACTAGTAATCAATAGAAACATAACCGAACAGCTTTAAATAAAGAATAATAGAGGTATAATTTATTTATAATAGGTAATATAGTTCGAAATATTTAATAATCCATGGGTCCTCCTTTATTTTGAATAACCTTTTCAACCCTTTTTGGCATTGACTTGATTAGGTTCTGGCAAATCTCATCTCCAAGCATTGAATTCCATTCGGATATGAAATTCACAATCAAATCCTTTTTGTTGCTCAACTGCTTTCTCGAGAGCCTGTACTTTATAATGCTCCATAAGTTTTCTATGGGGTTGAGGTCAGGAGATTGGGGCGGCCATGTCATAACACTCACCTGCTTCTCATCAAAGTATTCCTTCATCAATTTTGATTTGTGACAGGGAGCATTATCCTGCATAAAAATGAGCTTGGTGGGGTCGATTTGCACCCTTTCAGCAGAAGGGAGCAGACAAGACTCTAAAATTATCTTGTACTGCTCGCTCCTGAGGGTCTTTTCAATAGGTTTTAAGAAACCAGTTCCATGAAAAGAAAAGCATCCCCAGAACAGTATACTGAACGGATGCTTGACAGTACTTATTGCTAAATTCAAAGTGCCTTCAAAGCTTCTTCGGATTTTAGATCGCTTATCCTTTGAATTTAACTCAATTTTCGTTCTATCGGAGAAGAGAACATTTATTAAAAAAATCAGGTGAGTCACTTTTATCGAACAACACTATATATATATATATATATATATATATATATATATATATATATATATATATATATATATATATACTAGAAGAATGGCCCGGCGTTGCCCGTGCTTCATTAAAAAATCGTGCGACACATAGAGCAATCGCTATCACTTGACTTCAAATATTTTTGCCCTTCCTTGCCTTTAAAGGAATGCCCTTTGCCGTGCTGATGTTGATACATGCCTTACTTCTTGCCTATCACACACTGCGAATTTTTTCTAAGCTCTATACTAAACATTAAATCTGTTACGAAAAAAGAACTAAACAAAATGAACACAAAATGGTCAGCTTTAAAAAAAAGGACTCGTAACTGGAAAAACCGAATCGAAAAAGAACGTTAACAACAAATATTTTTCACATCCAACCCAGTTCTGCGGAATCAGAATCAACGTTGAGTTTAAGCAAGCGAATGAGCCAATTGGAGTAAAGTGCCATGCAGTTTAAAATTTTTCCCACTTGTGACAAATGCAGCTTCGATTTTTTTTGCATGCTAGCATGCTAGTTAACATTCGTGTCAGTCAGCTGCTGGCTCTCACGCTGGCCAATAGAATCTTCCTGCCTATTCGTGGCAGCCAGCTATAGACAGAAAATGGCCGCAAACTACATGAAAACTGCCGTAGAAGCATGAAAAAACCCATGTTACTAAAGCTGTTTCTTCCAAATGATCCTGTAAGCTACGAAACAAATGGTAGTCTGAAGGAGCAAGATCGGGATAATAAGGTGGATGAGGAATTTTCTCCCAACCAAATTCTTCGATCTTTTGTGGCGTGATTCTTGCTGTGTGTGGTCGCGCATTGTCCTGATGAAACATCACCCGTTTTTGATTCACTAGAGCAGGTCTTTTTTCCTGAAAGCTTGGTTCAAACGCTCTAATTTCTGACAGTATATTTGAGCATTAATTGTTGCATTAGGTGGTAAGAATTCAAAGTGGATTATTCCTTGGCAATCCCACCAGATTGAAAGAAGAACCTTTTGCCCATGAAGTTCCCTTCTCGGCTGTGGCTGGGGCCCTTCCCCTTTACCAAGCCACTGTCTACGACGCTTAACATTTCGATAAAAGATACATTTCTCGTCGCCAGTCACAAGTCTATCCAAAAAAGGTTAAATAAGTTGGCGAGAATGGAGAAAAGAGCAGATGTCAACTCGGGATTTGAGGTTGTTTTCAGACAATTCATGAGGCACCCATTTTCCAAGTTTAGGAACTTTTCCAAGTTGTTGAAGATGACGATGAACAGTTGTATGGTTTGAACTGAGAACCACTGCCAATTCCTCAACTGATAAAGCAGGATTTTCTTGAAGGGCTGCTTCAAGAAGCTTTTCATCAAACTCAACTGGACATCCGGTTCGATCTTCATCTTCAAGGGTGAAATCTCCACCTCTGAATTTTGCAAACCATCTTCTGCAAGTTCTTTCATTCACACATTTCTCTCCATAAACTGAGTGAATGTTTCTAGCCGCTTCGGCTGCTGAGTTTCCTTTCTTGAACTCATAAAGCATTATGGGCCTCAAATGATTCTTGGGTACTTCCATGTTAGCAGGGTTTTAATCAAGCAAAATTTAATTTTATTGTTCACTGAAATAAAATTTGATCAGTTTAAATGCATCTAAACATAAAAATAATGTTCAGCTCCATTAGACATTATAAAATACTCTTTAAATTTCGTTCATTTTAACAAAAAAGTTAAAATTCGGACAGAACTTATGGGATGAGCTAATATATATATATATATACTAATTTAAAATCGGGGGCATTTCAGCTAGCTCCTGTCGAGGACTTGATTGTGGCTTCGGCTTATTCATGAATTTGAGATTCTGTAAGACTGCACTTGGCCTATACTGGGCAGTTTTTCCTTAATTCTACAATTACAGAGAGTTTCCATGTTAGAGTTAGTTTTTCCATAGTAATTTTCCCTCTGTAATTGTAGAAATAAGGAAAACTACCTAGTACAAAAAATATTTAGTGTGAATCCCAGAAAAACACATTCGGGGCTTGTATAAGAAACGACACATTGTAGGAACTGATATTAAGATAGAAACAATGAAAGGTCCTGGCCATAAATAAACTCCAACCCCAGACCGCTTCCCCAGGGATAGGATAACTTAAGCCCCCACCAATCGCTAACACAAATCCATTCTCATAAACAAGGCGCCTAGTAGAGGAGGACTGACATTGAAAATAAATTTAAAACAATGTTCTCAGACAGACATTTGGGGGCTGATGATAGCCGCGTGCAGAACGGCTTGAAATAGATTATACTATGTTGAGGTAATTTTTTCTTTGATGTAATATATATATATATATATATACACACACACACACACACACACACACACACACATATATATATATATATATATATATATATATATATATATATAGATATACATATATACATATATGTAGATAGATAGATAGATACATATGAACCGACTGAGAGAGATATATTGATAGATATGAACAAACTGCCATAGACAGATAAATGGATAGAGAGATAATGAAAAGACCGAGATAGATAGATAATGAATGAAATATATATATATATATATATATATATATATATATATATATATATATATATATATATATATATATATGAACCAACTAAGATAGATAAATAGATAGATAGATAGATATGAACAAACTGACATATCTATCTGTAGATAGATAGATAATTATCAGACCGAGATAGATAGATCTATAAATAGATATGAAAAGGTCTGAGATAGATATGAACAGACAAAAATAGACAGATCGATCAATCGATAGATAGATAGATATGAACCGACTGAGATAGATAGATATGAACAAACTGACATAGATAGATGGATATATAGATAAATAGATAAATACGAATTGGGTTCAACAGGAAGATATAAAAACGCAAACGTGACAATTGTATTCCATCCATTAGCAGAGTTAATGTCCTCACAGATATAAAATAGCCGTTAAAAAACATGTTCAACCATGTTAAAGTTATTTATTATCTGCACAAAAAATATAAAATCATCGAGAGAGAAAAGAAACGCACATCGAAGTCAATTTTCTCAACTACGTCGTCAACGTATAAATAAAATGAGTTTTAATGTATTTATGAAAAAATCCCAAAATTATTATTACCTTTTTACGCATTTTAACAAGTCCAATACTTTTAGTGAATAATTTGTAACTTGATCTCTAAAAAGACATTAGATATATAATTTGCGTGTAAAAACTATCTATCTATCTATCTATCTATCTATCTATCTATCTATCTATCTATCTATCTATCTCAGTCTGTACGTATCTATCTCAGTCTGTACGTATCTATCTATCTCAGTCTGTACCTATCTATCTATCTATCTATCTATCTATCTATCTATCTATCTATGTCCTTTTCATATCTATCTATCTATCTATCTATCTATCTATCTATCTATCTATCTATGTCATTTTCATATCTATCTATCTATCTATCTATCTATCTATCTATCTCAGTTCTTTTCATATCTATCTATCTATCTATCTATCTATCTATCTATCTATCTCAGTCTGTACGTATCTATCTATCTATCTATCTCAGTCTGTACGTATCTATCTATCACAGTCTGTACGTATCTATCTATCTATCTATCTATCTATCTATCTATCTATCTATCTATCTATCTATCTATCTATGTCCTTTTCATATCTATCTATCTATCTATCTATCTCAGTCTGTACGTATCTATCTATCTATCTATCTATCTATCTATCTATCTATCTATCTATCTCAGTCTGTACGTATCTATCTATCTCAGTCTGTCCGTATCTATCTATCTATCTATCTATCTATCTATCTATCTATCTATCTATCTATCTCAGTTCTTTTCATATCTATCTATCTATCTATCTATCTATCTATCTATCTATCTATCTATCTATCTATCTCTGTACGTATCTATCTATCTCAGTCTGTACGTATCTATCTATCTATCTATCTATCTATCTATCTATCTATCTATCTATCTATCTATCTATGTCCTTTTCATATCTATCTATCTATCTATCTATCTATCTATCTATCTATCTATCTATCTCAGTTCTTTTCATATCTATCTATCTATCTATCTATCTATCTCTATATCTCTCTCCTCTCTCTCTCTCTCTCTCTCTCTCTCTATATATATATATATATATATATAGTGGAACTCTCTTGGAAAAACCTTGGGTATTTCGGCTTGTAGTAGAACAAACCAATAACTAAGGAAACATGCGGAATAAAAACCGAACGAAGTAAAAACATGAAATTGAGACGAAACCAGTCCGTCCAGAATTCAAACTCAGAGTCCAAAGAAAAAAAACTTAAAAAACGAGTAAAAATAACTCCGTAAAGTGCTCAATACACGAAGTAAAGCAAACCTAATATAAACCTAAAGAGCCAGGTAAACCTACCTAGGTTTCACCTAAACGGATCGTCAGGGTAAAACTGGACAAAGAGGAAAAATGGAGCAGAATAAATAGCTATATATTCTGTTCCATTTGTTCTTCTTTGGACAGTTTTACCCTGAAGATCCATTTAGGTGAAACCTAGGTAGGTTTACCTAGCTCTTTAGGTTTGGTTTGGTGTATTTTGTTTTACGTTATATCAACCTCAATGGGTTATTTAATCCCGACAACATTTTTTATTGATGGTAATATTTTCTTTTGTCAAAAAACTGTTTCTGGTAATATTTTTCTTTCAAAATTATAGTGCTGATAATAATTTTTTTCCAAAAAGTATTGCTGGTAACAATGGACTATTTTCCCATAGCTAGGACCCTAACAGGTGTTACCACCCTGGGTCAAAGTGGACCTGGGAACACCAGCAATTAAGAGGTGGTTACATGCTCCTCAAAACCTCCTGATCAGAGGCCTTGCTGCTGGATGTAGTTTATCGTCTTACCCAGGATGTAGATGTAGTTTAAAGTTTTACCCAGGACGATGACTCTTTAGGTTTATATATATATATATATATATATATATATATATATATATATATATATATATATATATATATATATTGATGCATGTTTCATTAGATAATATAGATTAGTTTTTGGCAATTTATTTTATGTAAATTCTTTTCATATCGCCTGATAAGCTTAATAACATTATCATTAAAAGACGAAAGAAAATCACCATATTGATATATATATATATATTTTACCAAAACTTTGTTAAACTCCAGGATGAACAACTAATAGAAACAACACCAGAATTTAAAGACTTACTTAAGGCCGAGGCATTCAAGGATCGGCATGATAAAAGCAGAGATTCCTCAAAAATACTTTCTAAACAACTAAAAGTTGCAGCACAAGAACTACGCAACCAGCCTGACATAATTGTAAAAAAAGCTGACAAGACCAACATTTTTGTCATCTTAAACAAATTGGATTACAACAAAAACTTGACCACAGACTTCATGATCACATAAAGTTTAAAAAACTTAACAAGAACCCGACCAAGCAACTAAAATCAAAGCTTAATAAACTCATTAATGCTAATAATGCTGAACAGAATTTTTTAAAACTCCCTAAAATTGTTGGTGATTATAGACCTGGTTACATATACGGCACTATAAAAACACACAAACCTAACTATCCTCTCCGTCCTATCATATCACAAATTCCACCTCCTGTATATCAGCTAACAAAATACATCAACCAACTCATTACTCCCTACCCTCCTAGTAAATATAGTGTTAAGTCAACATTAGAAGTAATCCAAATCCTAAAAAGTGAAAAACCATAGCTTCACTCGATGTTGAAAACTTATTCACCAATGTCCCTGTTAGTGAAACCATTGACATAATTATAAGAAATATATACAGTAACTCATCTTTAAAATTAATCCTAATATATTACGGAACTACTATTAGCCTGTACTACTGAAGTCCCTTTCTTAGATCATAATATATATATATATATATATACATACAATGTGATGGTGTCTCCATGGGTTCAGTACTGGGTCCGACATTTAGCAATTTCTACATGTCGAACCTTGAAAATAAGATATTTACAGATGTTAAAAAACCTTCCATCTAAGATACGTTGATGATATTCTTATGTTAGTTAAAAATACAGATGAAATACTTCAACTTCAAAAACGTTTCCAAAATAATTCTGTCCTCAAATTCATGTATGAACTCAATACTAATAATAAAATTCCCTTCCTTGACATATTGATAAACACAAATAATAACAAATTTACTATTTTGCCATATAAAAAACCTACTAGCATAAATTCATGTACACTTAACTACAAGAGCGAATGTCCATATTACTACAAAATAGCAATTATAAAAAATCTAATACATCGTGCAGAAACTAATTCATCCACAAAACAGATATTTTACAATGAACTAAAGAATATAAAACAAACACTTATTAATAATAGCTTTCCAAACTATATAATTGATGAACAAATAAGATGCTTTCTTAGAAATCTCAATACTAAGCAAATAGTACATAATACTGCTTCTACTAATCTCAAACATATTAATCTCCTATATCGTAATCAAATGCATACTAATTATAAAATGAAATTATGCTAAAACAATTAGTAAATACTAATATATCTACAACAGATTCTAGCAAAAAAAAAATTAAGTTAATCATATACTACAGTAAATCTAACTCAATTATTCGCAATGATTCTTTCCCCCAGTTAGCGATTTACAAAAACACCGACATAGTTTACAAATTCAAGTACCCTTTTGGAGATTGTATCTCCAACGAATTAAATAATATTTATGTTGATCACACCACAAACTCGCTTTCACGACGCTTGACACTACATTTGAATGATAACTCTAACATTTTTAGGCATTTAAAACAACATGCCTGGCCACATACACAATTCCGGAAAATCCTTGTTGAAAACACAATTATACTTAAACATGAAAACAATAAACAAAACTAAAAATCCTTGAAGTTATATACATAAAACAGTTGAAACCTAACCTGAACAAAATAAACTATGAAATCTCCACAAATATTCTTAAATGCTTATAATTGATAACAGAAGCCATTGGTTTATACCAATGGCTTCCCATACTTAATACTTCTTGTTTTCACTCCCGTGTGGTCATGTGTGGCGTCATGAGCTGCGATGAGATTTTCGCATCTCGTGTCTCGTATGCACGAGTTTGTCGTTGCTTGGAAATCTACCATGTAAACAAAAACAGACTATCATTATTGTTTTGTCCGTGTATTGCTTAATATATTGTACTGTAATTGTCACCTTTGATAATGGCTTTGTAAGCCGAAAGCTTAGATAGGATTAAAAAACGTGTATCAATATTGTGATTCTCTTTCTTCGTTTAATGATAATGTTATTAAGCTTATCTGACGATATAAAAGGAATTTACATAAAATAAATAGACAACATTTGTCTATATTTTTTAATTGAAACATGAATGAATGAAAAAATGCTGCCTAAATACATACACAATATATATATATATGCCAGTCTTCATTGTCTGTTTATTATCTATCTGTCGATCTATCTATCTTATATATATATGTCAATATATATATATATATATATATATATATATTTATATCTGTTCATTAGCTATCTATGTATCTGTTCCTATCTATCTATTCCGGTCTGCCTCGTTATTTATCTATGTATTTCTCTCTATCCCTCTCTCTCTCACTATATATATATATATATATATATATATATATATATATATATATATATATATATATATATATATATTATGAAATGGACAAAATCCAACAATTATTTAAAGACATTTTTATGTTTAACATTCTTTTTATAGATACAAGTATTTAAGTAAATGCTCTGTTTTATAATAAACAGTATTAAATAACATTTACCGGCCTGAATGTCCGAGAAATTTTCATAGAAAATATTCGTCCTCCGACAGAATTCGAACCTGTATCCTATACAGAACCGTCATATAGCCTGACGTGCCTTTTTACCGATTCGGCCACAGAGGATCGATCGGTTGGCAAGGTCGAATTTACTGCTTATAAACTTCAATCTTCCATGAATCTCTCACGTACATTCATAACTGCTCATGGCGTATCAAATGTAAACAAATGACGTCACACATTATGAAATGGACAAAGTCCGACAATTATTTAAAGACATTTTTATGTTTAACATTCTTTTTATAGATAAAAATATTTCGCTAAATGCGCTGTTTTATAAGCATAAAATTCGACCTTGCCAACCGAACGATCCTCTAAGGGCTATTCGAAGCTATTATTTTCGAATATTTCATTAATATGGAATTTCACCGAAGAAGGGACGAAACTATCCTGACAAGGCTGTATGTTAGTCAAGTGGTTTTCTTTTTTTCTTTCTATCTGATGAGCTGGATAATTAAGGAATGTTAGAATAGGAATACAACTTTATTCATATATATATATATATATATATATATATATATATATATATATATATATATATATATATATATATGAAGAAATATAGTCTTAAAATGTGCTATATTTATGGGATAAAGTGCTCAATATCAGAGATAGAGCGTGTGTAAATATAAAAGTGAACATTGAAGTCAACACTTAGAGGCGACAGTCTGTTTCATGCTAGATGCAATCGTCAGGTCATGAGTCCTGTTATTTTTCTCGCCTATTTATATATACGGGTCAGTGGTGCATTGGGTAGTCTATCTTGACGGTTATTTTACCGGAAGTCGTTTATAATATTTTAACCCAAATACATAAATAAACAAATAAATAGATAGATAGATATGAAAAGGACTGAGAGGGATAGAAAGATAGATAGATAGATACGAAAAGGACTGAGATAGATAGATAGATAGATAGATAGATAGAAAGATAAATAGATAGATAGATATGAACAGAAGGAGCGAAATATAAAAATGAATTTCTCAAAATTCCCAACTATAAATTATATTATAATATTTTAATTACATTCATTTGAATTTTAAGCAAAACGGAAGAATGCCATTAAAATAAAATTGGTTGGCAAAAATAGTTGATTACGAAACAAGTCGAAACATGTATTCTCTAAAAAAGTCAGATAGATATGAATAGACTAAGATAAATAGATAGATAGATCGATATGAAAAGGACTGAGATAGATAGATAGATAGATAGATAGATAGATAGATAGATAGATATGAAAAGCACTGAGATAGATAGATAGATAGATAGATAGATAGATATGAAAAGGACTGAGATAGATAGATAGATAGACAGATAGATAGATATGAAAAGGACTGAGAGAGACAGATAGTGTTATGCTGACCTATCTACATTAGAATGAACTCTTCCACCTTCATAAATACTAACCTGCGAGACTTCCTCAGGAGGCAGTCGGGGCGCAGTCTTCTGACTGTGTGCGACTTCTGTTGAACTCTCTGCTTTGGCAGAGAGGAACCCGGACGAAGCTTTGCCAAAAAACTCGGCCTTGTGCCACATGCATTCCTCGTGGGGGGACTGTTAAATATGGCAGTCGGGACGCAGTTTAACCTGACAGTTTGGACAGACACTTCTATCTGCTGACTAATAAGCCTCTTTATACATTTTTTCAACCTACATTCTTCTTTCTGTGTCTTTCTTTCTGGCCCCTAACAGATAGATAGATAGATAGATAGATAGATAGATAGGAAAAGGACTGAGATAGATAGATAGATAGATAAATAAATAAATAAATAGATAGGAAAAGGACTGAGATAGACAGATAGATAGATAAATAAATAAATAAATAGATAGGAAAAGGACTGAGATAGACAGATAGTTCCACGTGCCATGTTTAATGGATGTCAGTTATCAGTTATCTCCTGTTAATTTTCCCTCTGAAAGTTCTCCACTGCCTTAACCGGGTATTGAACTCACACTCTTTGGGTCCTGTCGGATCTAACCAAAGCCTTTATCCACTGTATATATATATATAATAAAAATTATTAAGCACTAATATTCCATGGTTATAATTTATTACATTGGAATCGTAATCACGATTCAATTCATCAGACCTATAAATTCAAAAAGATTTCTTTTTGAATTTGTAGGTCTGATGAATTGGATCGTATTTACGATTCCAATGGAACAAATTATGACCATGGAATATTAGTGTTTAAGCCTTTTTATTATATCCTTACTCTGTCCTGGACATTGAGTTCTACCTGGATTCTATCCTCTTGGAATGTTTTATATATATATATGTATGTGTATGTATGTATGTATACATATTTATATATTTTCTATCTATATATAAGCATATATATATGTGTGTATATTAACCACTATTATTATTATCTATCTCTCTATCTCTCTCTCTATCTATCTATCTATCTATCTAAGTCCTTTTCATGTCTGTCTGTCTATCTATCTATCTATCTATCTATCTATCTATCTATCTAAGTCCTTTTCATATCTATCTATCTATCTATCTATCTATCTATCTATCTATCTATCTATCTAAGTCCTTTTCATATCTATCTATCTATCTATCTATCTATCTATCTATCTATCTATCTATCTATCTATCTATCTCAGTCCTTTTCATGTCTGTCTGTCTATCTATCTATCTATCTATCTATCTATCTATCTAAGTCCTTTTCATATCTATCTATCTATCTATCTATCTATCTATCTATCTATCTATCTATCTATCTAAGTCCTTTTCATATCTATCTATCTATCTATCTATCTATCTATCTATCTATCTATCTATCTATCTATCTATCTATCTATCTAAGTCCTTTTCATATCTATCTATCTATCTATCTATCTATCTATCTATCTATCTCAGTCCTTTTCATGTCTATCTATCTATCTATCTATCTATCTATCTATCTATCTATCTATCTATCTAAGTCCTTTTCATATCTATCTATCTATCTATCTATCTAAGTCATTTTCATATCTATCTATCTATCTATCTATCTATCTATCTATCTATCTATCTATCTATCTAAGTCATTTTCATATCTATCTATCTATCTATCTATCTATCTATCTATCTATCTATCTCAGTCCTTTTCATGTCTGTCTGTCTATCTATCTATCTATCGATCTATCTATCTAAGTCCTTTTCATATCTATCTATCTATCTATCTATCTATCTATCTATCTATCTATCTATCTAAGTCCTTTTCATATCTATCTATCTATCTATCTATCTATCTATCTATATATATATATATATATATATATATATATATATATGTGTGTGTGTGTGTCTATGAATATTACCACATCAAGAATAGACTTCCTGACGTCATCGGGGTCTGGGGCAGAAGGACAACCTCCTCAGCACCTTTGGAAAGTGCCTGAAAAGCATATCATGTGTTGACCCAAGCCTTGTAAATGAAACTGGGTAGATGGAACCCTTGGGGGCCGTCGATAGCTGTGCTAGCACGAAGTCATAAGTCATAGTGACCGAGGGTTTGAGTTTGCTGGCGTTGTTCAAATTCTTTATCATACCGGATAACACACTCTCTTTCAGAAACTGTCTGCTCAGCCTAGTTGCAGTATAAACCAGAGTTTGTCTCTGTGGGTGGTGAGCAAACACTAATGTGCCTGAGCGAGCATCTGCAATAGGCATTGGTTAGCCACCCTAGTAGATGGGTATCCTCGAATACGTGTGGCCAGCTATTATTATTGACCAAGAAGTCGAGAGTCAGGATCGCCCACTTTCAAATCGGAAACATAAAAAAGACATCAAATTTTCATTTAAAGTAAATGTTCACACAGATATTAAAATAACTGCTACAGGGAACAGGTCAGCCATATTAAATTAATTATTTTTACACATTTTATTTTATGAAGAAAAAAGGACAAAAATCATGTTTCATAATAAATATACTTTTCATAAAATCCAAATAAAACGGATGAATAATAAAATATGACAAGCAAAAAAAACGAAATAAAAACTTTTCATATTTTGTACTCAGAGAAACCTTATCTAAAAATAATAAGATGAAGTCATTAAAAATAGAACTGATAGGAAAATATTAATTAATGATGCAAAAACATTTTCAGGTTTTATCATTTGTTATAAAAATAAGTTTCAGGTATATAATATTTGTTAAATTCCATAGTCGAGCACGAAATAGATAGATAGATAATGAACGTAGATAGATAGATATGAAAAAGGATTGAGATAGATAGATAGATAGATAGATAGATAGATAGATAATGAACATAGAGAGATAGATAGATAGATAGATAGATAGATAGATAATGAACATAAATAGATAGATAGATAGATAGATAGATTATGAACATAGAGAGAGAGAGAGAGAGAGAGAGAGAGAGAGAGAGAGAGAGATAATGAACATAGATAGATAGATAGATAGATAGATAGATAGATAATGAACATAGATAATGAACATAAATGTGAACAGACTGAGATACAGAGATTAATAGATAGAGATATATAAACGCACACACACACACACACGCATATATATATATATATATATATATATATATATATATATATATATATATATATATATATATATATGGGATAAGAACAAATGTTGTAAAATTCCACTGTCTGCAACATTTAATTTATATATATATCTAGTCGAGGAATCTAATTGAAATAATAAAACAACAAAATATTAATATACAACGCCGCAGTGTGACTGAAATTTGTAATGTGCAGTAAGTTTCGTAACCCCTTCGGCGTTGATTTAAGCCCCGAAGACTTTACCGACAATTGATAGGAGACTGATAGGAAGGTAGTTAGAAGGACCAGAAGGGTCACCAGAGTTTTTAAGGACAGACACAACAGATGAGGACTTCCAACAGGCCGGAAAGCAAGAGTCGGTGAGGCAGTAGTTGTAAAGAGGACAGGTGCCTATTTAGGAGAACATTTCGTCAGGACAATCACCGGTTTCCCGTCCCCACCACTAGACTTATAGGAGTCTAATTTAGAGATGATGCCCGATGCCATCGTTTGGGTTCAGTAGAGCCGCAGTTCTCGGGGGAAAGTCCGTTGTGGGTACACCAGATGTGTCTAGCGTTGAATTGGAAGAGAACTTATGAGCAAAGCATTCGGTCTTATCAGCTGAAGAGATCAGGACCTCAAATTGGGTGAATAAAGTCGGGGATGGGGGGTAGTAAGGATTTGCAGTTGTTCAGCATGCTTTTGCAGAGCGGCCAATAATCTTTTGAACCAAACGTGTGAGACGCAATTGGTTGATTCTTTCTTTCGGCAAAGAGTAACTTAAACTACTTAAGTAAAAATAAGAACAAGTTAAATGAGAAAACAATAAAAGTTACACTATTTAAGTATAAATAAAAAAAACAAAAAACTTTCCCTTGTCGTAAAAAAAAGAAAAAAAAAAGAATTGCATCCATTTACAAGGAAGCCGCTTTTGGAAAAAACTTTTTTTCCATTAGCTTGTAAATAGAATTGTTCATAATCATTTTTGGTTCTCACCAGTCGAGATGCAGCTGCGTCGAAACAAGAATGCATCTTT
This sequence comes from Acanthosepion esculentum, assembly GCA_964036315.1. Classification (NCBI taxonomy): domain Eukaryota; kingdom Metazoa; phylum Mollusca; class Cephalopoda; order Sepiida; family Sepiidae; genus Acanthosepion; species Acanthosepion esculentum. Next base: position 70,119,103 of record OZ038517.1, on the reverse strand, counting down.
GTAGTGAGCAAGTTGTTCTTGTCCGTATGTAAAAATTATAATATATATTGTCATCCACAGACAGACTGTTTCGCTATATCACAGCGCATCAGTGTGGCTAGACGTGCGGTTGCTTCTAGCTAGGATCGAAACCCAACTGAATTGGCATCAGTCGGGATTCTACCACTAAGCCGTTGGTGCAATAATAGCAGTTACCTTTCTTTTGAACATCTTTCGTTAACCCTAGAACACTAACCATCAATTAAAGTTACACCACTACTAACCATGGGTATATCATACCCGATTTTGAAAATATCAAAAACTTTTTTAAATATAAATCTTTATTTGAAATATTTTACATGCAGGCACTTCAAACTTTGTACTTTGAGTTAACATTAGGAACTGAAAAACATATTTAGGTAAGAAAATCAGGTACTGAAAATTGTAATTAAAAATGGGAAAATTTGTGCTGGGTACTATATACCCACGGTTAGTGTTCTAGGGTTAAATACGACAAACAAGGAATTTCTTATAAATTTTAAATTTAGTTTTTTTACAGCGTTCTTACATTTTTTTCCGTTTGGTAAAAGAATGGGACTGGAAAAATTATCCACATTATTTACTGGTCAAAACGCTTTCGGCCACTTCAGCCATTTTCAAGAGGGCTTTGTTTTACGTTTTGTTAATTTCCTTTCATGTTTTGACCGTTTAAGTTTTTGTATTGTTATGAATACTACTAGGATTGTCGTTTATATATATATATATATATATATATAGATATATACATATATATATATATATATATATATATATATATATATATATATATATATATATATATATTAAGACATTCTTTTATGTTTATACGTTCTATTTACAGATATAAATATTTAAGGAAATGCTCTGTTTATTATAAACAGTATTAACAACATTTACCGGTCTGAATGTCCGAGAAATATTCATAGAAATATGCGTCCTCCGACAGGAATCGAACCCGTATCCTATTATATTGAGTCTGATTAGCTACCTCTTCGTCACCGAGGCCCGTTGGAAGAGTTGGTATAACGTTTGCTTGATAACTTAACTGTCAGGGTTTCAATTTTCGGTAGTGGATGCGCACTGCTGATGAGTCCCTAATATAGGACGAAACGGCCGTCCAGGGCTTTCTGCATTCTGTTGAGGTTTCTTTCAGACTCAATGAATTACTTAATTATGATTATCAAATCCTCCTAACAATTTCTATCATATATATATATATATATATATATATATATATATATATATATATATATATATATATATATATATATATATATATATATATATATATATATATATATATAGCCATTCGAATTGCAGTCGAATCCATTACATTCACTTATGCTCTAATACTCTTGAGAAAGGTATTAATCCTCTTCTTCTCCTGCCAGCTATGGGTAAATAGCAGGTCAAACTGGGTTCTATAGCCCTGGATGGCAAGGAGAAGGACATCTCTGAATTCAAAACCTGCGGAAGGTTGTTTGGGGACCCTGTGGCCCGTGGTGCACCAGGTCTCTGCAAAAAGCCTTCACCACTATAATCAAATCTCATGTGCAGGTGTTTGGTTGTCGTTTCCTAGGAACTGAGATGCTTGACCCTTATACGTCGACAAACGACGGGAGAGTTCAGCATATATATATAAATCTATATATATATATATATATATATGGTGTATCAAAAATACTTTTACAAAAGTTCATATAAACTCAAAAACGTAGGATTTGCAGACATGTTTTTGAATTATTAAGTTTAAAGTTTACGGTAGACTCCATTAAATGTATAATACAAGATACAACACCTAAAAATATTTCTACAAACTTTGGGGACGGGTTCCTGATTCTATTGTACACTTTCTTTAAAATTAATAACTCAAATATGAAGGATTGGTGGACATATGTTTATATGGACTTTTGTCCTTTTTCTGGCGTGACGAACCTATTCCCAATGTTTGTAAAAAGTATATATATATATATACTTTTTACAAACTTATGTTTATATGGACTTTCGTCCTTGTTCTGGCGTGAGGACCCATCCCAAAGTTTGTAAAAAGTATATATATATATATATTTATATACTTTTTATAAACTTTGGGGATGGTGTCCTCACGCCAAAACAAGGACAAAAGTTCTTATATATATATATATATATATATATATATATATATATATATATATATATATATATATATATATATATATATATATATCAAATGGACTCTCACTCACCCTATAGTGAACGAGGGTCAGCAGTATATGATACCCTTCAGTTCAGACGTATACATGCTAGCAGGGACCATTGTAGAGAAAATCAGATAAGAGAAAGACATATTTCATTTGTGTTTTCCGAAGAGCGATAGTAGCCAAGCCTTTCTGCGGGCAACAAAGCCACACTGACAGATGGATTTTGTTGAAGCAGGATTTGCATGGCGTCTCTGCATCAGAGCTTGACAAAGCTGATCACGGTGCTTCAGTCTACTGTCTTCAAAATCTTTAACTTAATGAACCATGTCTTACGCCTCTCCTTTCGGTTTGATGGTTGGGTTTCCCAGGTTTTCATATCGAAGTTGAGAAGTTTCAATTTGTCTTTCTAGCGTCAGAATGGACGTCCAACCGATGCTTGGAGTTTGGTAGTTGTCCATACAGCACCTTTTTTGGAAGCCTGTGCTCATCCATTCTCACAACATGACCAGCCCACCTAAGTTGTATCTCTGTTATAGTTTCAATGCCTGTCAGCTTGTTTAATTTCTCCACTGTTTCATTATTCTTGACACTGTCATCTCATTTTACATTTCATTTTCATCTTCCCAGTTACATATGGCACGTAGACAGCGCATGTGAAAGGCGTCAAGTTTATGTGCTTGTGTTTTAGGGTCCAAGTTTCAGCCCCATAGAGAAGGGCTGTGAGAACAATATATATATATATATATATATATATATATATATATATATATATATATATAAAATATGTGGTGCAGTTCAATTTATATTACATGAATCATTCATACAAAAAGCAGGTTCGTGGGTTAATATATCTTAATAAATTTGTTTGCGCAGATGTAATTTCGCCATTTATATCATTAACTTCACTATCTGCTTTTTGTATGAATGATTCATGTGATATATATATATATATATATATATATATATATATATATATATATATATATATGCCTATAATTGATAACAGAAGCCATTGGTTTATACCAACGGGTTCCCATACTCAATACTTCTCGTTTTCACTCTCGCGTGGTCACGTGTGACGTCACGAGGTGCGACGCGATTTTCACTTCCTCGTCTCGTATACACGAATTTTTGTCGTCGCTTTGAAATTTTTCATGCAACAAAAACAGACTATCATTATTGTTTCGTCCGTGTATTGTTTGATATATTAAAATGTAATTGTCATCTTTGATAATGGCTTATGTAAGCCGAAAGTTTAGATTGGATTTAAACATCTATCAATATGGTGATTTCCTTTCGTCTTTCAATGATAATGTGATTAAGCTTATCAGACAATATGAAAGGAACTTACTTAAAATAAATAGACAAAACTTGTCTATATTATTTAATGAAACATGCATCAATATATATTTATATATATAAAAAATTATATTTAAATTATATATATATATATATATATATATATATATATATATATATATATATATGTGTGTGAATGAAGAAATATAGTCTTAAAGTGTGCTATATTTTTGGGATAAAGTGCTCAATATCAGAGATAGAGCGTGTGTAAATATAAAGGTGAACATAGAAGTCAACACTTAGAGGTGACAGTCTGTTTCATGTTAGACGCAATCGTCAGGCCGGACGATTGCGTCTAGCATGAAACAGACAGTCGCCTCTAAGTGTTGACTTCTATGTTCACTTTTATATTTATATATGTATATATATAATGTTAGTGGTCAATATATATATATATATATATATATATATATATATGTATATATATATATATATATATATATATATATATATATATATATATACAATATTAGTGGTAAATATACACATACATATGCAATTATATATACACATACATACATGTATAAAAATAATTCCAAGAGGATATGATCCAGGTAGAACTCAATGTCCAGGACAGAGTAAGGATATAATAAAAAGACTTAAGCACTAATATTCCATGGTCATAATTTATTCCATTGGAATCGTAAAAACGATCCAATTCATCAGACCTACAGATTCAAAAAGAAAACAGAAAAAACAACTCCGGGAAAATATTAGTAAGAGTATATGTGTGAGAGTTTGGGAGGACATGGGATCTATATAGAGGGGTAACAGACGAGAGAGGCAGGGAGGTCCAAAGGTGGAGTGAGCATTAACCTTTAGCAGAGAGAAGATTTGAAAAAGGGTTCCAGTGAGAATGTGTGCGTATTTTCAAACGTCCGAAGATATACCGGAAGAGTGTACATTTTTTGGCGACATACACACCCCACAGTCCTATACTCCCGCCCAGACACCAAAGTGTTGACTTCTATGTTCAGTTTTATACTTATATATGTATATATATATAATGTTAGTGGTCAATATATATATATATATATATATATATATATATATATATATATATATATATATATATATATATATATATATATTTCCAAGAGAATAGATGTCCAAGACAGAGCAAGAATATAATATAAATGTCTAAAACACAAATATTCTATGGTTATGGCTGTAATCACGATCCAATTCATTAGACCTACAAATTCAAAAATCTTTTTGAATTCGTAAGTCTGATGAATTGAATGGTAACTGTCAATTTTGATAGCCTATGACTTGAGACAACAGATATTCCAAAAATACCATGACCGAGAAATGTGAGCCTCAAGGAATACAAGAAAGGTGGAAACAAAAGCGATGAGTGCAGTGAGAATCTAAAAGATAGATGACCTTCCTAGGACACAATGAAAAAAGAGGCTGGGAGAAAGTGACATCAACAGGTCTTATTGAAATCAAGAGAGACAGAAGAAAGATCGATTTGTTTTTTTATGGGTTATATACCTTTTGCAGGTTATTCAAAGCCAGAAAATATTTTTAGATTGTAATAATTATTTTTTTATAGCGCTGATATGGTTCAGTAGTACAAGTCTTACTAATTAACCCATAGCCGGGCTGAGAAAAGCTACATTCATACCTAATTAGAATTTGATAAAAAAACAAGAAATTATAATATCGTTATAAAGTAGGCGATTGATTATATATTATAATTAATATAGAAACTGGTCCCTCACTTTATAGCCACGGTAGTTTCTATCCATTTATATTCCAGGGAATGTAAATAAATCTAAAAGACATGCCTGTGTAGCTAATCAGTATTTCATTGATTGACTGATTCGTTTTTTACAGCTTATCATCAGCCAAGAAATTATAAGTGGATATAAACTGAGGGATCAATTCTACATTACAATCAATATATAAACTGATCCCTCACTTTGTGGCTATGGTAGTTTCTATCCATTTATATTCCAGAGAATGTAAATAAATCTAAAAGACATGCCTCAAGCTAATCAGTATTTCATTGATTGATTGATTCATTCATTCATCCATTTTCTACAGCTTTATCAGCAGCCAAGAAATTATAAGTGGATATAAAGTGGGGGATCAATTCTACATTACAATAAATATATAAACTGACTCCTCGACTTTTTTCAGGTTATTTAAAGCCAGAACATTTTTTTAGATTGTAATCTGTTTTTGTTTTATTTTGAAGATTATAATGATGTAGTGATAAAAGTCTTATTAATTAACCCATAGCTTGAGTGAGACGAGGTGGATTCATGCCTTTCCTAAGGATATTTGCGCGTAAGTGAATAAAACGAACCCGACTGGAATTAGAACTCGGTTGTCGGATTTCCAATTTCGAAATGTTATGAATTACTCTCGGCGCACGTTCAAGGTTACAGCACCTGATATTTCAAAGCGGTCACCCATCTAGGCTTGAGTTGCTTAACTTCAGTGATCGCATGGGAACCAGAGTTTCACCGTTTACTGCCGTAATCCATGACAACGATGGAAAGTTAGAAGGCAGGTATTGCTTAGAGGGAAGGTATTGCTTAGAGGGAGGGTATTGCTTAGAGGGAGGGTATTGCTTAGAGGGCGGGTATTGCTTAGACCCACGAAGGGACACAGCACACAAAAACGATATTTAAATCGTCTGATATAATTAACCTATATATATATATATATATATATATATATATATATATATATATATATATATATATATATATATATATATAATCGCATGGCCGTTTAGTTGGTGCGTATTTCCGAGTATTGTAGTTTAATTAGGTTAAGATCTTGTCAAGTGGTTGTGTAAAAATTCGAACAACAATGAGATTTTGTACATTGAATGTCCTTGGTGACCTCATTCCCACACGCACACCAGAGTGTATATATTTTGTTGTTCACCGCTTTGTTTACATGCCCTAAATATATTTCCTGTCTTTTGTTCGGCGCGTGATTATGTGTTTTGGACGCTTGCCGTGATGCGTGTCCAGAAGACCAATTAGAGAGTTCCAATTTCAATGGAGTTCTCAATACTGGCGCCTGTGTAACTTGCTATATGTGCGTATGCTGGTCAAGTATTCCTATCATATATCTCGCGCTTCTTAACAAAATCCAGAAAAGAATCTGTAATGTAATCGACCCTCACCAGCCATCTCATCTCTTTTTCAACGTTTGCTTCCCTCTGTCTTCTCTACAAATATTTTCATAGCAATTGTTTTGAAAAGCTTTTCTCCTCCGGGTCTCGACTGCATAAATTTAAGCGTAGCACTAGATTGGCAAGTAGGTCCCTCCTTTTTACTGTTGAACTAGCTAGATGCAACCGTCTGTTCTATTTTAATAGTTTATTTTCTCGCACTTTTCATCTGTGGAACTCCCATCGGATTTCTTTAAATTTAACGTCAATCGCCATCTTCTGTCTTCCTTTATTATCCTGTCATCACTAAAATCTTCTCATTCTCTTTCCCTCCATATAACCCAATGATTCCCACCGGTGGGGCATGGTAATATTTTGCGTAGCATGTGCACCCTTCGGCTTACTATACCAACAGAATAAGGGGGCAATTCGACAATGAGTTATTAACAGTGAATTGCTTTTTAGTGAGTCTGAGCGAGTGTGTTAAGGTGCGTTAATACATACGATGTATATACAGTATGCACACATAAAAATATTTGGTGTGGATGTACGTACACGTGTAATTAGCATACATGTAAGAATTAAATATTACAAGGGGGCACCAGAATTTTAGAAATACCAAAGTGGGGCGTAGCCCAAAATTGGTTGGAAACCCCTGCTGTAACCCTTGCGCCTGAGTGGCATTATCACCTTGTTTGGAGTGATATGATTAAAAGAAAAGTAACCGTAAGTTCTATGCTAACAGTTTCTTCTTTCGCACTTCTCGTTTGTGGAACTCTGTTCTGGTTCCTTGCTTACCAGTCAACTTTGATCTTTAAAAGTTTTAATGCAATGTCACTCGTTATTTTTTTTGTCTTAATTCCTGTTCTTTTATTGTTCTTTCTCTTTATTAATGTTTTTTTTTCTCTCGTACTTTTTCACAAAGTGTAACCGTTTCCAGCTTAGTGGCTTTATCGCCTTGCTTGGAATGAAATGATTAAAATACACAAAACATATTGTAAGTAGCCCACAGAGTTTAACTGTTGAATTAGTTTGATTTAGCCAAGAGAAAGAGCAAGGAGACTGTATTGAAGAGTAGAAAAATAAATAAAAAAGGTTGAGGAAGACAGAAAATAGCGTTTGACGTTGCATTTAAAGTTGAAGATTCTAAGGTGACAGAAGCAAAGTAAACAGGAGGGGATTCCACAGGTGAGAAATACGAGAAAAGAAACCGTTAGAGTGGCAGCGCCAGTTGGATCTTGCTAATTCAACAGTAAAAACGATGAGACCTAATTGCCAATCTAGTAGCACGCTTAAATTCATGTAATCGGGGCACAAGGGAGAAAAGCTTGTCAGAGCTGTTGGCATGAAAATATTTGTAGAAAATGCAGAGGGAAGCCACGTCATGACGGTGAGAAAGTGAGTGACGACGAAATGCCAAGTCATGATCGATTAAATTACATACCTTTCTTTGGATTTTGTCAAGAATCTCGAGATATATAACAGTAGCATCAGACCAGATGCAGCAGGAATCTTCAATGTACAGACGAATGGTAGACGTATAAATGTGTAAAATAGATTCTGGCAAGAAAATTGTCGGGTATGACACAGTGAACCAAAATTCCTAGCAGCAGACTTAGATATTGATTCAATATAATCGATCCACTTCATGTAAGTAGAAAACATGAGACCAATAAGGCGAAATGAGTTGCTCTCTTGGAGGTTAGCATCAGCCATGATGACTTAAAAGCAGACAAGATTCTCTCTGGTGAATAAATGACAACATTCTCGTGATGGAGGCGTTAAAATTAACGAGGCATTTTTGCCCGGGTTTAACCATTGATTGGCAGTCATTTATTGCTTAGAGGGTGGGCATTGCTTCAAGAGAAGGTATTGCGTAGAGGGAGGGTATTGCTTAGAGGGAGGGTATTGCTTAGAGGGAGGGTAGTCTGTGCCAGGTTGACTTTGTCTGATCGATTGGACCTACTAGTATGATAGGAGTAAATTGATGTGTCACCAGCATCAATACTTCGGTGGAAACTGATGCTATATAAAACATTATTACAAAGTATAGATATTTTATGCCTATTAGGTTTGTTGATCACTGAAAATACCCGTAAAAAAATCACGGTTTTCCTATTTGAGTTTTCTGATGAACCTTAATGAATCTTGATCCACAATGAACCAACTTTCCTAGCAGAGGATCAAGCAATTGATTCAATATAATCACTCCTATTCATGTCAGTGGCAAACGTGAGTCCAAGAAATCGCAAAGAGTTGCTTTCTTGGAGTTTAGCAACAGCCATATAGATTGGAGGCAGAAAAAGTTCTCTGTGGTGATTAAATGAAAAGTTTTATTTTGAAGGCTTTAAACTCTACAAGCTATTCATTGCCCCAGTTAACCACTGACTGGAGGAACATATGGAGAACAGATGCCAGGTTTACGTTGACAGATGTACTACGAAGACAGGATGAAATAGTTGTGTCATCTACATAAATACTTCGCTGGGAACTGACGACATCGGTAATGCCATTGATGAAGATTAGAAACCGCGTAGGTCCATGGATAGAGCCCTGGGGGGGGACACACAGCATTAATATGGAATGAAAAAGAAGCATGTACGTTCAACACAAACTTCAGTACGGTTTATTAGGAAGGACTGGATTTAGTCAAATATTTGTCCAGAGTCCCCGTATCCCTTGAGATATATAGCAAGAGCACCAAATATGGCAGTGGTATTCAATTCTGGAGCGAATGGTAGATTTATAAATGTGCAAGATGGATTCCGACGTAAAGAATTGTCTGGCACGATACAGCGAGCCAACTTTCCTTGCAGTAAACCTTGCAATGAATTCGATATAATCACTCAACTTCATGTCAGTCGAAAACGTGAAAAACGGGCAGAGTTGCTCAAATGGATTTTGAAGCGCAAAGATAGGACTAAATTTCTTTCTTTCTTTCTTTCTTTCTTTCTTTCTTTCTTTCTTTCTTTCTTTCTTCCTTTCTTTCTTCTTTCTTTTCTTTTCTTTCTTTCTTTCTTTCTTTCTTTCTTTCTTTCTTTCTTTCTTCCTTCCTTTCTTTCTTTCTTTCTTTCTTTCTTCCTTCCTTTCTTTCATTCTTTCTTTCTTTCTTTCGTTCTTCCTTCCTTTCTTTCTTTCTTTCTTTCTTTCTTCCTTTCTTTCATTCTTTCTTCTTCTTTCTTTCTTTCTTTCTTCCTTCCTTTCTTCCTTTCATTTCTTTCTTTCTTTCTTTCTTTCTTCCTTCCTTTCTTCCTTTCTTTCTTTCTTTCTTCCTTCCTTTCTTTCATTCTTTCTTTCTTTCTTTCGTTCTTCCTTCCTTTCTTTCTTTCTTTCTTTCTTTCTTCCTTTCTTTCATTCTTTCTTTCTTTCTTTCTTTCTTTCTTCCTTCCTTTCTTCCTTTCTTTCTTTCTTTCTTCCTTCCTTTCTTTCATTCTTTCTTTCTTTCTTTCGTTCTTCCTTCCTTTCTTTCTTTCTTTCTTTCTTTCTTCCTTTCTTTCATTCTTTCTTTCTTTCTTTCTTTCTTTCTTCCTTCCTTTCTTCCTTTCTTTCTTTCTTTCTTCCTTCCTTTCTTTCATTCTTTCTTTCTTTCTTTCGTTCTTCCTTCCTTTCTTTCTTTCTTTCTTTCTTTCTTCCTTTCTTTCTTTCTTTCTTTCTTTCTTTCTTTCTTCTTTCTTTCTTTCTTTCTTTCTTTCTTCTTCCTTCTTTCTTTCTTTCTTTCTTTCTTTCGTTCTTCCTTTCTTTCTTTCTTTCTTTCTTTCTTTCTTTCTTTCTTTGCCTCTTCTTTCTTTATTTCTTCCAATTCTTCTTTTTTCTATGATGATACTTCTGTCTTTCTTTCCACAGTATTCATTCTTTCTTTCTTATTTCTTTTGTTTTCTTCTAGCGATATCTCTTCTTTCTTTCTTTCTTTCTTTCTTTCTTTCTTTCTTTCTGCGATTTCTCTTCTTTTTTGTATAACACCTATCCTTTCGCACGGTGTCAGTTGTAACGCGATCTCTGGTCAAGGCGTCCATCTTACACCGTATCCTAACCACACTGGGCCGCCGTCATCCCAAGACCGGCCGTTGGTTCTGTATCGTCCAGTATTACAGGTTAGACCTAAGTCTCCGGTTTCAAATGTCGATTCGATTCCACTGACCAGCCACGTTGGGATTTTTTGATCCTGGCGAGTGGTTATTGGGTCGTAGAATTCCGAAATCTGCTCTCCGTTGGTCTGCCTGCAAGCTTGTTGGGTGGAGAATCGGGTTAACCGCAAATAAATATGGCCAAGTCAATCCGACTTTATAGGGACATTTTATATATATATATATAACATCAACAATGCATATAGTAATACAGTTCGCGTGGAAAAAAGTTCAATGCCACTTGTATATGAACAATGATCAACAAAACAAAAGAACATATTTCGTGTAATTTCGTTAAAGGTGAGGGGTGACTTCGATTTAACAACTTTTGGTCTGTTCTTAGCGCAACTACTACAACCGTCGATGTTCCCGTCCTCAGAAATAGTAGTAGTAGTAATATTAGTGGTAGCAGGAGCAGCGGTATTTATACCAACAACACATGTTACCTGGCGCTTTGTTCCAATCTCTGACGTCGCTTCCTCACTTTCTCACCCAACAACTGCTCTGCTCCCAACCCAAATCTGCTCTGCTCTCCACCCAACTATGCTTTACTCTTTAAATAGAGAACTGGTGACGTATTTGTTTTTTCTAGAGCGAACGTATTAACATAGTTCTATTAGGAACGGGATCGACCCATTCCCGACAAACTTCTAAATTAAAACTTCGCACTAGCCTCTTCTTACGGTATTGCCGTTGTTTATCTATTAATAGCTCTGAGCAATTTTGGTAAACTTTACATAGATTCATGCTTTCTTGTTATCGATAAAATTAACCTTTAGATTAAGACTGAATTTTATTTTTTATCAATAATCTAATATCTTTTGTTCGCTTTTAAAAATATTGTATTTCGTTTTCTAAATAAAATCTGTAACGTATTTACATTATTCGGACTATTGTCCTCATCTTTGTCGCCATATTTGTCACAACGTTTCGGCCGTTGTACGCTCCGGCCTTCTTCAGGTGGTTGGAATTTCGAACCGAACCCTTTATTTCGTTCACTGGGGTAGACTGTTCTAGTTCCACGAGCCATGTTTGATGGATGTCAGTTATCAGTTATCTCCTGGTAATTTTTCCCTCTGAAAGTTCTCCACTGCCTGAACCGGGTATTGAACTCACACTCTTTTTGGGTCTGTTACTGGATCTAACCAACGCCTTTATCCACCGTACCATGTGTCCTTGAGGACATCTGGGTATGAATTTCTGAGTATTATAAACCTAATTTTTCAGCAACCATTTTTTACCAGTACTCATATTGCAATTTTGCTGTTATCATTGCATGTTCTTTACCAGATCTCATATTGCAACTTTTTGTTATCATTGCTGTTCTCTGGCACTCCTTATTACTGGTTCCCATATTGTATTTATTTCTATGCTTGGCCGACTCAGGAGATTTTTGTGGCCTAGCATATGTGCTGATTCCTTAAGTTTACGAATTTTCCAATGGTGTTCCCTGTCTATGATCTCAACCTGATCCCACAGGGGACGGTGATCTCCCTTCTCTCTCCATATGTGGTCAGCCACGCCTGATTTTTCTACTTCCCCTCGCATTACAGCTTTCTGGTGTTCTTGAAGCCTTACCTTGAGGGGGCGGCCTGTTTCTCCTACTCCAGCAATGGCGAATATATACATGGAATACTTTGAAGAAATGGCATTAGAATCCATATCTCTCAAGCCAACTATATGGTTAAGGTACGTAGATGACACCTTCATACTCTGGCCACACCAGGAAGATGTCCAGGTTCTAATGGACCATGTGAACTCAATAAGACCATCGATACAGTTCACAATGGAGAAAGAGAGTAACAACACACTCCCATTCCTGGATGTACTAATATCTCGAACAGAGCATGGGTTCAAGACATCCGTATACCGTAAACCAACATTCACTGGACAGTACCTCAATTTCAACTCCCACCATCCATACAGCGTAAAGAAAGGGATCGTCCGTTGCTTACAACACCGAGCAAAAGTCATAAGTGGCGACCCAGAGACATTAGATAAGGAATTGGTCAGTATAAGTAGTACCCTACAACGTAACAACTACCCTGGGTACATGGCAGCAGCCCCCCAAAACTGGGATAGGCGGGTACAAGAGGAGGAGGAGGACAACAACACTCAGAAAACAGTCTGCCTGCCTTATGTGAAGGGGTTATCAGAGAAAATACAAAGGATCTGCGGTCCATATAACATCAGGACAACCTTCAAAAGCGTGACAACACTTCGCAGATATCTCTCTCGAGTGAGACCCCCCCATAGAGGAGAACGGGACTAAAGACTGTGTGTACGCTATCCCGTGCAGCTGCGGCAAGGAATATAAAGGAGAAACAGGCCGCCCCCTCAAGGTAAGGCTTCAAGAACACCAGAAAGCTGTAATGCGAGGGGAAGTAGAAAAATCAGGCGTGGCTGACCACATATGGAGAGAGAAGGGAGATCACCGTCCCCTGTGGGATCAGGTTGAGATCATAGACAGGGAACACCATTGGAAAATTCGTAAACTTAAGGAATCAGCACATATGCTAGGCCACAAAAATCTCCTGAGTCGGCCAAGCATAGAAATAAATACAATATGGGAACCAGTAATAAGGAGTGCCAGAGAACAGCAATGATAACAAAAAGTTGCAATATGAGATCTGGTAAAGAACATGCAATGATAACAGCAAAATTGCAATATGAGTACTGGTAAAAAATGGTTGCTGAAAAATTAGGTTTATAATACTCAGAAATTCATACCCAGATGTCCTCAAGGACACATGGTACGGTGGATAAAGGCGTTGGTTAGATCCAGTAACAGACCCAAAAAGAGTGTGAGTTCAATACCCGGTTCAGGCAGTGGAGAACTTTCAGAGGGAAAAATTACCAGGAGATAACTGATAACTGACATCCATCAAACATGGCTCGTGGAACTAGAACAGTCTACCCCAGTGATCGAAATAAAGGGTTCGGTTCGAAATTCCAACCACCTGAAGAAGGCCGGAGCGTACAACGGCCGAAACGTTGTGACAAATATGGCGACAAAGATGAGGACAATAGTCCGAATAATGTAAATACTGTACATAATACCTCATCTCAGAAATATAGACAGACTCTGAAAATCTGTAACATTAATATTTCAAAGTTTTTAAGGCATATCAACATCTTGGTTATTCGAAAACGCCTCTCTTCACTTGGTGTTTTCTGTTTCACAGTATCCCTTTTATTTTCATTATTATTATTCTTATTTCGGGGTGATATTGCTCCCTGCCACATGTCTTTCTTTCTATGATATCTTTGTTTCTTTCTTTTTACGATGTTTCTTCTTCCTTTGTTTCTACGATGTCCGGTTTTTCTTTTTTTACATTTTTTTTCTTTCTTTCTACAATATATCATTTCTTTCATTTTTCTTACTTTTTAGGATATCCCTTCTTTCTTTCTTTCTTTCTTTCTTTCTTTCTTTCTACGATGTCTATTCGTTATTTCTTTCTAAGATTCTTTCTTTCTTTCTTCATATATTTTTGTCCTTCTTTCCTCATGTTTATTTCTTTATTTCTTTCTAAAATACCTCTTTTGTTTCTTTCTTTTTCGTGATGTTTCCTTCTTTCTTTCTGCAAATGTTTCTCTCTCTCTCTCTCTCTTTCTCTCTCTCTTTCTCTTTCTCTCTCTTTCTCTCTTTCTCTCTCTCTTTCTCTCTCTCTTTCTCTCTCTCTCTCTTTCTCTCTCTCTCTCTCTTTCTCTCTCTCTCTCTTTCTCTCTCTCTTTCTCTCTCTCTTTCTCTCTTTCTCTTTCTCTCTCTCTTTCTCTTTCTCTCTCTCTCTTTCTCTCTCTTTCTCTCTCTTTCTCTCTCTCTTTCTCTCTCTCTCTTTCTCTCTTTCTCTCTCTCTATCTTTCTCTCTCTCTCTTTCTCTCTCTCTCTCTCTTTGCTCAACTGGATTTTAAAGGGGGAAAACAAATATTAACAGCTAAAAAAATAGAACGAGAAAAAAACTTGAAGATGCAAATTACAAATTCGGGTTGTAAACATCAAGCAATTGCAGAAATGTAAATATCTCTTAGGTGTTTTAACTGACATCTGGTAAGTGTTTTAGTAAACATCTGGTCAGTGTTTTAGTAAACATCTGGTACGTGTTTTAACAGACTGCTAAGTGTTTTAGTAAACATTTGGTAAGTGTTTTAACTGACATCTGGTAAGTGTTTTAACAGACATCTGATAAGTGTTTTAGTAAACATCTGAACGTGTTTTAACAGACAGCTAAGTGTTTTAGTAGACATCTGGTAAGTGTTTTAACTGACATCTGATAAGTGTTTTAGTAAACATCTGGTAAGTGTTTTAACAGATATCTGGTAGGTGTAGCTCTGGTAAATGGTAAATGTAACGGAAAATGTGACCTTGTAATCTGAATATTCTGTGGACTAACAAAAGATGCCTTCCAGAAAATAAACATAGTAACAAGAAAATTACATTAGGAACAACGAAAAGAGTGCTGAATTATCATGTAATATTAGCCCTCTTATGTGACGGTAAAGGCTGGACAACTCCCCCAAAGATGGAGAGCGAATTTGAGACAACAGAAATAGGGTCCTACAAAAGGATTTTTTTAAGAGAATTTCACCCCAAGCAAGGCGGGAGTGCCCCAAGCACGCAAGGGGGTTACAGAGAGTGAGAGAAAGAGTAAAGAGGGAGGGGTTACAGAGAGTGAGAGAAAGAGTAAAGAGGGAGGGGTTACAGAGAGTGAGAGAAAGAGTAAAGAGGGAGGGGTTACAGAGAGTGAGAGAAAGAGTAAAGAGGGAGGGGTTACAGAGAGTGAGAGAAAGAGTAAAGAGGGAGGGGTTACAGAGAGTGAGAGAAAGAGTAAAGAGGGAGGGGTTACAGAGAGTGAGAGAAAGAGTAAAGAGGGAGGGGTTACAGAGAGTGAGAGAAAGAGTAAAGAGGGAGGGGTTACAGAGAGTGAGAGCAAGAGTAAAGAGAAGGAAGGGATCCAGGATAAAGGCATCAGCAGATGTCGATTGACATTACATTTGAAGATTTGAAGATTATAGCTATCAGGGAAGTAAGTAAGAGGAAGGGAGTTCCACTGTCGGGAAGTGCGAGATAAGAAGCTGTTGGAGTAGAAAAGGCAGTTACATTTAACTGTTTCGACAGTGAAAGGGTGGGACCGAGATGCCAACCTAGTAGTACGCTTAGATTTATGCAGTTGGGGTACCAGTGAAAGTAGCTCGTCAGAGCAGTCGCCATGGAAATATTCGTAGAAAAGACAGAGGGAATGGATGCTGAGAATAAGATGAAGAAACGAGAAAGTTTTAAGAAAAACGGAAACAAAAAAACTGATACTTAGAATCAAAAAGAGACAGTTGAACATTCTGGGTGATATCGTGAGGAAAGAAGGCTAGGGGAATATAAAACCCACAGAGCATACCGAATCTAAGGAGGGAAGAAGAAAACAGTGAGTAATTTACCAAAGATTGTGCAAATGGAGTGGCTGGATCGTAAAAAGACAAACATTACTAAAAGCGACAAAGGATAGGAAGTTGTGGGGAGCCATGATCGGCCGCCCACGTCCTGAAAGGGAAATTGTTGCCATAGGCAACAGATGCCAACCTCGATTTTCGGCGCCGTTTTCTCTCTTTCTAACAGATACACAAACACGCGGGCGGTTTATAAACATATCCACACACCAATTTACACATATATTTACACACACACACACACACACACGCACACACACACACACACATATATATATATATATATATATATATATATATATATATATATATATATATTTACACATATGCATGAATATATCGGCAACGTGTATATTGACGCCATTTTAATTAACTTCTCATTGTCTGGAGAAAGGTTTCTTTCTTTTCTTTCTTACTCATGAAAACTTATTCGGCGGTTGATATCAAATATTTCCCCGAAATAAAATCATGACACAACCGTTGTCTTTTTTTTTCTTTTCTTTTTGGCATAGTTTGGCCGATGAGAGCGAATCTGGGCCACATTCTTTGAATACAATTTTCAAGTGGCCTTTGCAAATGCTGAAGCATTTTAAAGCATAAAAATGTAGTAAAATTCACAAAAACTTACTTTCTTTCTTTCTTTCTTTCTTTCTTTTTTCTACAATATCTCTTCTTTGTATCGTGATTTCTTTCTTTACTCCTTTCTACAATGTCTTCTTTTCTTTCTTTCTTTCTTTCTTTCTTTCTTTCTACACTGTCTCATTTCTGTTTTTTCTTTCTTTCTACGATGTCCCTTCTTTCTTTCTTTTTTCTTTCCTTCTTTCTGCAATATCTCATTTCTTTCTTTCTTTCTTTCTTTTTACGATTTTCTCTTTGTTCGTGCGTCTTTTTCCTTCTTTCCTCATATTTGTTGCTTTCTTTCGTTCTTTCTTTCTTTCTTAAATATATTTCACTTTATTACCCCCCACCCAATTTACTAGCTACGAATAAATCACATAGACCGAAAGAAAAACATTTTCATCAATAAATATTTTATTCAATGTATTTAATAAATTGTATTTTTCATGTGATATTAAATTGCCGAAAAGTAAAATAAATTTTTATCATTCATTGGACTTATTTAGTTTTATGTTGTCTCTCAAGTGACATGAGTCTCCTGGATACTTCAGGATCCTGCTCAGTCTGTATTTTGTTCGTTTGTATCTCAGATTGTTGGGTATTTTTCCTGTTATTCGCCTAGACTTGTTGCCACTTTAAGGTATATGTGCTCCGTCAGGCCTGAAAGAATTAAGACAAAAAACATGGATTCATTGCTTTTTTAAAAATCAGTTTGCCCCAAACAAGGCAATAAGTCCGACAAAAAATGCAAAAGGTTAAACGGTTATGTGCAGACCCTTCCGAGGTTCCAGCAGTTATGCAGAGAAAGCTTCCTGCAACTGTCATTGTTTTTGTATTTGTCAGCAATGAAGGACATGTGATGCCTCATCGCGTCTTTCCAGAAAGACACAGTTATCTCTGCTGCCTACATTGAGGTCCTGGAAACATTTGTCGAGCCCTGGATAGACAGACAATGTATGTATACTTAAGCAGTATATCTTCATTCAAACATATTTCATTTAATAGTATAGACATGTTAGAGAAAAAGAAACGATTATTATAAAAATAGACATATGTCTCTATTATTCAATGAAACATGTTTGAATATGTATATTGTCATATAGGAAGAAAATGAATAATTACCGACATCAAGGTTCGAACGTGACACTCTGGACATAGCAATATGTTTTCTGCCAGGTCTATAAATAGCGATGTGAGTCTACTGACTGCAGTGATTATTAAGCGACTATTATGTGGAACTATCCAGTCGAATTAGTGTGAATTCTTGTGCGACGATGTTTTGGGTTTTGATTTCGGATTTACCGGACGTTAAGCCGAGCCGCGCTACTAACAAGGAAGTCACTGAAATGGTTAATTATCTTTGGTTGACTTTTACATCTTTGTTCTTGTTAAGTATTTATTTGCGGTTGTAATTAAAAACTGTTTTTTCTTAACATTGAAGTCTTGAATTATACTTAATCATTAACGGCCACCGTATGTCATAAAAATAATCAAATTCATCATCGGAATTCGGATGAGTAAAGCGCACAGCTGAATCAGACTGGAAATAAGACAAGAACTGTACGGTTTCTTCAAAGACACTGGAACGTCACAAAGGACAATGAAGGACATGTGATGCCTTCTCGCTTCTTTCCCGAAAGACATTTCTGTTGCCTACATTGAGGTCCTGGATACAAAGATGGCGACGATTGACTTTGCATTTAGATTTTTGAAGAATGTATCATAGAACTAGAGGAGTAGTGGATAGCGACTCGAAATGAGGAATCGGAGAGCCGAGTTCGAATTCAAGTCGGATCCATTACATTCACGTACGTGTTAATAAGCTTGGCAAAGATATGAACCCCTCCAGATATCAGGGCTGACTGGGTTCTATAGCCTTGGTTGGCAACCGGTCTAGGAGAAGGAAAAACTGGCCCGGATTGATGTGGGCTGTGTCAAGAAACACCACTTCTACTGCAGCTGTAGTACACATTGTGCCCCTACGACGCTACATGATAAAACAAAATCATAGAACTTATGGGTACTAGTAATTTTGACTGTGAATATATGAGACTTAGCTTCCAATCGAGTACTGCCGTCAAATTCATGAATTTATCAGAATAATTACCTTGAAGATATTAATCGATGTGAAGCCTAGATGCCGGGTCACGTTGCTGGTTCTTTTGATTGAGTCAAGGATCTCTAGATATAAGACAAAAGCACAGGACCATCTGTGGCAGCGGTGATCGATGAAGGGAGGAATGTTGTACCTTTGAACGTACAAAATGAATTCTGTCGAGAAATACTGTCTAGCACAGCAGTGAATCGGCTTTCCTAGTAGCAAACGTAATAATTAGTTAAATATAATCATTGCACTTCATGAGAAGAGAAAACGTAAGAAGCAAGAGGAGGTTAGCATCAGCCATACTCATAGAAGGCACAAAATTAACAGGTTCTTAATATGATTACTAGAGAACTGTTTCGTTTTAGCGGCATTAAAATTAATATTCCACTGCTTGCCCAGACTGGGGGTTCATTTCCGAGATCAACTGGCAATTTTATTTTATCGAGACCAATCAGACTGACTGACAACCCAAGTGTATTAAAGTGAATGTGAACAGAATGAACTCGGCCGGTTACTTTGGTTGATTTTATTTAAAGGCATATCAACACCTCTATGGGTTATTTAATGTCGAAATCTAAATATTTTGAACACAATTTGATGGCTTCAACTAAATATATTTTGAACGCAATTGTATGCCTTCAACTACAGATAAAATGTATTGTTGGTCATTTTGATATAAACTTTATTTTTGGTAATTCTACTATAGACTCGTATTGTCGGTCATTTTACTATAAATTCGTATTGTTGCTCATGTTGTTTTAATATTGTAATGTTAGTAAATTTATTTATGAATATGTATTATTAGTGGTTTTTATATATGCATTGTTGATATTTTTATACAGGGTGCGTAAGGTATTTAAGGACAAATAGCTTTATTATTGAAAGTATTATAAGCATGAAAAATATATTATCTTTTTTTCGGATCTTATTCAATAAAACCAGCTTCAATAACTGCTTCTATGAGAAATCAAAACTGTCTGCATGCACGAATTAAATGGCCCGTGTTCATACTAGCCATTAATATGTTGGACATTACGATGACGGCTTTCAAAGAATCTTTTTGTGTTATGGAGGTCTTCATTGACTTTACACACAACAACGACCCACACGTATTAATCCAAAGGTTTGAGATCTGGGCAGTTAGGGGCCAAATGCTAACGGTTATGGGATCATGGACATTTTCTGCCATACATTCCTACGTAAATTTCGCCTTTTGTGATAGTGCATAGTCTTTCTAAAACACATAAGGGCTTTCATTGCGTACACTGTCTATCCAGGGTACAACAAATTTTTCCAGGACCTCAATGTAGGCAGGGGAGATAACTCTGTCTTTCTGGGAAGAAGCAAGGAGGTATCACGTGTCCTTCATTGTTGACAACTGCAAAAACAATGACAGTTGCAGGAAGTTTTCTCTGCATAGCTGCTGGTTTGGCTTTGTTAATTTATTGCATATCAACACCTTAATGGGTTATTTAATGCCGACAAAATATTTATTGCTAGTAATAATTCGATTCAAAAATGTATTACTGCTAATATTTTGTCCTTCAAAAATGTATTACTGCTAATATTTTGTCCTTCAAAAATGTATTACTGCTAATATTTTGTCCTTCAAAAATGTATTACTGCTAATATTTTTTCATTCAAAAATGTATTACTGGTAATATTTTGTCCTTCAAAAATGTATTACTGGTGATATTTTGTCCTTCAAAAATGTATTACTGGTAATCTTTTGTCCTTCAAAAATGTATTACTGGTGATATTTTTTCCTTCAAAGATGTATTACTGGTAATATTTTGTCCTTCAAAAATGTATTACTGGTGATATTTTGTCCTTCAAAAATGTATTACTGGTGATATTTTGTCGTTCAAAAATGTATTACTGCTAATATTTTGTCCTTCAAAAATGTATTACTGGTGATATTATGTCCTTCAAAAATTTATTACTGCTAATATATTTTTCCTTCAAAAATGTATTACTGGTAATATTTTGTCCTTCAAAAATGTATTACTGGTGATATTTTTTCCTTCAAAAATGTATTACTGGTGATATTTTGTCCTTCAAAAATGTATTACTGCTGATATTTTGTCCTTCAAAAATGTATTACTGGTAATATTTTGTCCTTCAAAAATGTATTACTGGTGATGTTTTGTCCTTCAAAAATGTATTACTGCTGATATTTTGTCCTTCAAAAATGTATTACTGCTGATATTTTGTCCTTCAAAAATGTATTACTGCTAATATTTTGTCCTTCAAAAATGTATTACTGGTGATATTATGTCCTTCAAAAATTTATTACTTCTAATATTTTTTCCTTCAAAAATGTATTACTGGTAATATTTTGTCCTTCAAAAATGTATTACTGGTGATATTTTTTCCTTCAAAAATGTATTACTGGTGATATTATGTCCTTCAAAAATTTATTACTGCTAATATTTTTTCCTTCAAAAATGTATTACTGGTAATATTTTGTCCTTCAAAAATGTATTACTGGTGATATTTTTTCCTTCAAAAATGTATTACTGGTAATATTTTGTCCTTCAAAAATGTATTACTGGTGATATTTTTTCCTTCAAAAATGTATTACTGGTAATATTTTGTCCTTCAAAAATGTATTACTGGTAATATTTTGTCCTTTAAAAATGTATTACTGGTGATATTTTGTCCTTCAAAAATGTATTACTGGTGATATTTTGTCCTTCAAAAATGTATTACTGGTGATATTATGTCCTTCAAAAATTTATTACTGCTAATATTTTATCCTTCAAAAATGTATTACTGGTAATATTTTGTCCTTCAAAAATGTATTACTGGTGATATTTTGTCCTTCAAAAATGTATTACTGGTGATATTATGTCCTTCAAAAATGTATTACTGGTAATATTTTGTCCTTCAAAAATGTATTACTGGTAATATTTTGTCCTTCAAAAATGTATTACTGGTGATATTATGTCCTTCAAAAATTTATTACTGCTAATATTTTGTCCTCCAAAAATGTATTACTGGTGATATTTTTTCCTTCAAAAATGTATTACTGGTAATATTTTGTCCTTCAAAAATGTATTACTGGTGATATTTTTTCCTTCAAAAATGTATTACTGGTGATTTTATGTCCTTCAAAAATTTATTACTGCTAATATTTTTTCCTTCAAAAATGTATTACTGGTAATATTTTGTCCTTCAAAAATGTATTACTGGTGATATTTTTTCCTTCAAAAATGTATTACTGGTAATATTTTGTCCTTCAAAAATGTATTACTGGTGATATTTTTTCCTTCAAAAATGTATTACTGGTAATATTTTGTCCTTCAAAAATGTATTACTGGTAATATTTTGTCCTTCAAAAATGTATTACTGGTGATATTTTGTCCTTCAAAAATGTATTACTGGTGATATTTTGTCCTTCAAAAATGTATTACTGGTGATATTATGTCCTTCAAAAATTTATTACTGCTAATATTTTGTCCTTCAAAAATGTATTACTGGTAATATTTTGTCCTTCAAACATGTATTACTGGTGATATTTTGTCCTTCAAAAATGTATTACTGGTGATATTATGTCCTTCAAAAATGTATTACTGGTAATATTTTGTCCTTCAAAAATGTATTACTGGTAATATTTTGTCCTTCAAAAATGTATTACTGGTGATATTATGTCCTTCAAAAATTTATTACTGCTAATATTTTGTCCTCCAAAAATGTATTACTGGTGATATTTTTTCCTTCAAAAATGTATTACTGGTAATATTTTTTCCTTCAAAAATTTATTACTGCTAATATTTTGTCCTCCAAAAATGTATTACTGGTAATATTTTGTCCTTCAAAAATGTATTACTGGTAATATTTTGTCCTTCAAAAATGTATTACTGGTGATATTATGTCCTTCAAAAATTTATTACTGCTAATATTTTGTCCTTCAAAAATGTATTACTGGTAATATTTTTTCTTCAAAAATGCATTACTGGTAATTCATTGCATATCAACACCTCAATGGGTTATTTAATGCTGACAAGATTTTTATTACTAGTAATATTTCTTTATAATGTATAACTGGTAATATTTTTCCAAAAATGTATTGCTGATCAATTTCATTGATGGTAATAATTTTGACAAAAATGTATTGCTGGTATCAAAACCTATATTTACACTTAAATGTATTGCTTGTAATATTTTCAAAAATGTATTGCTGGTAATAACGTATTGTTGGTAATAATTTGTTACAAAACATACTGCTGATATTAAAACCTATGTTAACACCTTCATAGTGTTTTTAACTCCAGTTTGGTGGCCAACTACCCGCCCACAACTGAGACCACAGCCGGTGTCACCATCGCAGGTCAGGGTGGACCTGGAAACACCAGCAATTAAGAGGCGGCTCCATGCTCTTCAAAACACCCCCCGATCACAGGCCCTGCTGTTGGACTTACCGAGGACTTGGATGAAGTTTATCGTCATACCCAGGACGGCATAACTGCTGGAATATCAAAAACTTATGCGCATAAAAATCTGTCATTTTTTCTGTTAAATTTCTGATCTTGGTCAAAGTTCTTCTCGTCTGAGAAAAACTAAATCACGTCCTCTGATTTTTAAGTTTGTTTAAGAGCTTTTCAGATCTGATTAAGTGATTTTCTTTTGTTTTTTTCCTAACGTAACTTGACCTTTCCTAATCACATAAAACTTATGTTTGGTGTCATCGTGGACAACATTTCTGATTGTTACTTCTGACACATGGAATTCTGTGACGTCATGGATTTTCTGGGATTGTCAACAATTGCATCTCTGTTGTATCTAGTTTTTTTCATACAGCAAATACGGTCGCTGGCCTTGAAGGGGACCTCTAATCAGAGATTAACTGAAGCAGCAAATGGCTTGGAAATTTTAACACCTCAAAAACAAAACTGTTTTCATCAGAGAGAAACTTTTCTGCTTGCCATCAATATGGCTGACGCTAGACTCCTGAATAGCAACAACACTGTACCTTCTTGGCCTTACGTTTTCACTTGACTTGAATTACAATGACTACATCGAATCAATAGCTGCATCTACTGCAAGGAAAGTTGGGTCACTGTGTTCTACCAGAAGATTTTTCTCGTTAAACTCCATCTTGTAAATTTACAAATCTACTATTAGTCCGTGCATTAAATAATGTTGCTATATCTGCTCTGGTGCTCGAGGTTCTTGACAAAATCCAAAGAAGGGCCTGTAATGTTTTTCGATCCTGACTTGGCGTCTCGACTTTAGTGACTTCCTCACCAACGTGCCATTGATTCCTCCTGTCTTTTCTACAGATATTTTCATGGTAACTCTGCTCTGACGAGCTTCTTATCCTGGTGCCACGCCTGCATGGATTTAAGCGTGATATTATACTGGCATCTAAGTCTCGCCGTTTTGCTGTCGAACTAGCTAGATGCAACCGCCACTTCTACTACAACAGTTTTTTTTCTCGCACTTCCCACCTGTGGAACTCCCTTCAGAAGTCTTGCTTCCCAGATAACTACAGTCTTGAAAATTTTAACTGCAACGTCAATCACAATTTTCCATGTTCTTGAAACCCGTACATTTTTGTCCTTTCCTCAATTCTACCAAAACTCAGCCTTCTCTGACTCCCTGTAACCCTCTGCGTACTTAGTGGATTTCCCGCCTTGTCTGGGGAGAAAGGATTAAAAAGAAAACGCTGATGAGATTGTACAGCATCCACTGTAATACGGGAGCATTAATACTATACAGCAGCTCGACAATCATTTCTTTGTGTCGAGCGAAAATCTACGGCTTCTTGTATTCGAAACAATGGAGAATGCAACGGGACTGCTTTTCCCAATTCATAGAAAATAAAGAAAAGGAGACCAGAAGAATGTGGTATTAAAGATTTCCAACTCTTTCCCGAATTTTCTCGAATTTCGCATTATTTATAAAGCTGTTCGGGGATAATCTAGTTATGGTAATTTTGATGGGTTACCACCGGCACATATTCAGCTGTTTCTTAATTCTAGTCTATCTATCTATCTATCTATCTATCTATCTATCTATCTATCTATCTATCTATCTATCTATCTCAGTCCTTTTCGTATCTATCTATCTATCTATCTATCTATCTATCTATCTATCTATCTATCTATCTCAGTCAGCTCATATCTATCTATCTATCTATCTATCTATCTATCTCAGTCCTTTTCATATCTATCTATCTATCTATCTATCTATCTATCTATCTATCTATGTAACACAGTCTGTTCATATCTATCTATCTATCTATCTATCTATCTATCTATCTATCTATCTATCTATCAAACTCAGTCCTTTTTCTATCTATCTATCTATCTATCTATCTATCTATCTATCTATCTATCTATCTATCTATCTCGGTCCTTTTCATATCTATCTATCTATCTATCTATCTATCTATCTATCTATCTATCTATCTATCTATCTATTTGAAAATGTCTTCCGGGAAATGACGTAAATGCGTGTCAACTGAGACGCGCCTATTGTCGTCAGTTTGTATAGACATCAAGACAGAAAAACGTTTGATAATTGGCATGACGAAAGGAAAAAAACCATCAATAGATCGGTGCTTTGATATATGAGAAAACGATCTATAATTTTTTTCATGTATCAAGAACAATTTTAAGGAAAAAAAAACTGACAAAGTGAAAAGAATTTTCATGTGATGCATTTTCGTCCTTGAGGACATAATCAAGTCTATATTTACGCTGAGGCCACTACACATGCGCACAAGCGTCTTTTACTTTTGGTTTAATACCTTTCTTTATTAAATATTCCACATTGCGATAATAGAAAACCTACCAAGAATGGTGAAATATTGTAGGAACCTGGACGCAAATTTACTGTGAATGGTCAAGCGATTAAAGAAATTTTATAAATATTTCGTCTTCATTAATGGCTTTCTCTTTTAATTAGAGTAGTATCTTAAATTTAAATTTAAGCCTAGCCTCATTACGATGAGCAACTAATGCATTTAGCGAGTTATTTTGTAAAAGGTCCCTTTTGTGTTCATATAATCTTTTATTTAAATTCCTTGAAGTTTCTCCTATGTATTGCTTGTGGCAATTATTACAACGCATTCTCCTTGACACATTCCGAGCTGAAGAAGCTGAACCCAAAACATTTCGGCGAAATGCGTCGTTTGTAAGCGAATTCACGGTCTCATCTTCTCCACTTTTATTGGGGATAGTATTATACATCTTACAAACATAAACACACACATACTCACACAGATATACACACACACATACACACGCACATACTTGCAGTGTGCGCTGGGTTAATTGTAGTCATACTATAGTTTTAATTTCGCACAGGTGCGTTGTTTGTTTTTGATTTGACCGACGGCACAATATACAGTGAGACCCTGGTATTCGCGGGGGTTAGCGACTAGAACCGGCCGCGAACAGTTAGAATCCGAAAATACATGTAACCCACCCCCAAAAGTGCTTATAAGTACCTATTTTGATTGTTAAAAACTTAAACTTTCATCCGAAACACTTTAGAAACATTTCAGGCCTTTAAAAATATTTCTGAAAATAGTATGGGTGATCATACACTTAGCGTAATTTTTCTTTCATACGTACAATAACCGTTTTTAATTACGTATAGATCGATACAGCCATTGAAAATATTGTATAAAATGTGTAACATGAAATATAAAGTTTAAAACATTTTCTAAAAACAGAACTGTGATGATACCCCCAGACTTAACATAAGCCACTTTCAAGACCCCCCCAGTCGCAGGCCCTAACAAAAGAACAAACACCAAGCACTACGCGTGTTTTGCGTTTGTTTGTTTTACAATAAGGATGTACAATTCTGCCAATTTTTACCATAAAAATGGACAGTTATATGTTTTAAGTCACTTAAATAACAGGAAAATAATACCAGAATATTTTAAATATGTTCTATCGGAAAAAATACGCGAATCGAGGGAGTTCTCAGCGAATAATTTGTACCTATGTTCTTTAGAAAAACATGCGAATATTCAGGGTTTCCGCGAATAACAAGTACCTATGTTCTAAAGAAAAATCCGCGGATGTGTGAAGCTGCGAATGCTGAAACGCGAATAGGCGGGAGCTCACTGTAGTAGGGCCAGTTGGGCACTGTCTGTGAGAAAAAGAGCACCATGATGCAATTCACTCTGCCAGAAATTTGGAAACCGCATTCTGTACTGCATGTCATCATGACTGGAAGCTCCAATACGAACATTTCAGTGTGTTTGGGTGTCAATCTGTGAACGGTGCAGAGAATTCGGAAAGAGTTGGATGAGTTTAATGGTGATTACAAAGGTGTTGAAGATGTTTTACCTCCATTCATTTTCCCACAGGATCTCAGATTCAACAGAGAGGCCTACATCAAGTGATAGTACTGCCCTGGGTCAAGAGAATGGTCGTTGGAAGAATCTGTGATTAGTAACAGGAGATTGCATCATGCCCCACAAGCGGGAGAACCCAGTTATTACTGTCAGACAATTTCTGCGACCATATCACTCCTTATATCTGGCCACCTAACTCATCAGACTGAAACCCCCTGAATTATTTTGTATGGGTCACTGCTGAGCGAGATTCCCACATGATCTCAGATTCAACAGAGAGGCCTACATCAAGTGATAGTACTGCCCTGGGTCAAGAGAATGGTCGCTGCAAGAATCTGTGATTAGTAACAGGAGGTTGCATCATGCCCCACAAGCGGGAGAACCCAGTCATTAATGTCAGACAATTTCTGCGACCATATCACTCCTTATATCTGGCCACCTAACTTATCAGTCTGAAACCCCCTGAATTATTTTGTATGGGTCACAGCTGAGCGAGAGACAAACAAGATTCCTTGTAACATCAAAGATGAACTGAGGGCAAGGATTATGGCAGCATTTACCAAGGAGACCATCCAGAAAAGATGCAGGAGGTTCGGAAGTCGCCTGGAGGTCGTAGTTGAATCTTGATTTGCTAATTTTCTATACTTTAAAGCTCTACATGTTAAATTTCTATCTTTTCATATGAAGATTTTATTGGATAAATTTATTCTTAAATATTTCAAGACATTTTCGTGTCATTTTGGTAAATATATCTGTTAAAATGAGATGTCAGGGTTATTTTCATTTTGGCGTCACTTAGACAACTTCTCCTTTGCATCCTGTATATAATAGCTAGCCACTCGTATTCGAGGATACCCGTCTACTAGGGAGGCTAGCCAATCCCTATTGCAGACGCTCGCTCAGGCACATTTATGTTTGCTCAACACCCACAGAGCCCACCTGTGGTTTATACTGAGCAGACCTTAGTTACAGTTTACGTGTTATCTAGAGTGATCAACAAATTGAACAAGGCCAGCACGCACAAGCCCTCGGCCACGATGACTTGTGGCTTTGTGCTCGTACAGCTACCGACGGCCTTCAAGAGTTCCGTCTACCCAATTTCACTCACAATGTATTTAACATTCTCCTATTCGCAAGGCGATGGAAGCAAAAGAAGAGGAGGATTCCGAGAGGAAGAAAGAAGCAACACATTTAACCAATGAAATTCCGTTTTTTGGTTTCTTTTTCTTCCTCTTCGCCTTCTCTCTTTCGTTTTTATTAACCACCCTGGCTTTCTTTCTTTCTTTCTCACTATATAAATCCTTTTTACCTTTTATGGAAATCTTCCAAAGACGGAAGCTGAAGTTGGGCTTCGTTAACTGTATTTCTGAATAAAATATTTCAATACCATCATGATATCCTACCTGAAGAATCGTTACTTTAACGTTGAAACAAGATGTACAGTTTTTGTTGAGGTAGGATCCACCTAATTTGCATAGCGGAGTACCGACGATATAAATATGGTTGGTACCGGAAGACAGGGAGGCGAATCAAGAGATCCAACTAGAGACTCTGCCCGACTGCGACTTAGTCAACACATTCTCCAGGAACGGTCTTCCCAGAAATATACAAAAGACTATATGTAAATATTGTGTACACTTTCTTGTTTCAATACATTTTGTTATAAGTACATTTTGTGTTTGCATTATTATTCCATGCATTAGTCGAGTTTCAACAGTTTTGTAGTGGGTATGTACATGTTCCAATGTAACAGTGCATAATAAATAAATATATATTGCAAACCTTCGGTTTCTTGATTTGCAAATAATCAAAGCAATACCAAAGGGGAGAAAAAGGTATAAAAAAAAGAAAGAGCCAAGAACATGAACGCCTGTCGAAAACAATCGTTCAGCATGCAGGTCCAAAGCCCAAAGAAAAAAAAAACCGATACGAGTACGCAACTAACTAAATAAAGTGCTCAATACACTAAGTAGAGCAGACCCAGTTAAACCTAGAGAGCCAGAAAAACCTACCAAGGTTTCCCTGACGATCCGCTTAGGTGAAACCTTGGTAGGTTTGTCTGGCTCTCTAGGTTTAACTATATATATATATATATATATATATATATATATGTATATATATATATATATATATATATATATATGTGTGTGTGTGTGTGTGTGGGTGTGTGTGTGTGTGTGTATTTGGGTAGTATCATATATGAAGAGAATGAGTAACTATGTTTTCCGTCAAATGCATAAATAGCGATGTCAGGCTGCTGACCGTGGTGATTATTCACTGAAATTGTTAAGTATCTTTGGTTGACTTTTACATTTTTGTTCTTGTTAAGTATCTATTTGCGGTTGTAATTAATACTGTTTTATCTTAATACTGAAGTCTTGCGTTATATTTAATCATATATATTAATATATATATATATATATATATATATATATATATATATATATATATATATATATATACGCATGTATGTATACTTAAGCAGTATATCTTCATTCAAACATATTTAATTTCATAGTATAGACATGTTAGAGAAAAAGAAACGATTATTATAAAAATAAGCATAATATGTCTCTATTATTCAAAGAAACATGTTTGAATATGTATATTGTCATATAGGAAGAAAATGAATAACTACCGACATCAAGGTTCGAACGTGACACTCTGGACTTAGCAATATGTTTTCTGCCAGGTCTATAACTAGCGATGTGAGTCTACTGACTGCAGTGATTATTAAGCGACAATTAAATGGAACTATTCAGTCGAATTAGTGTGAATTCTTGTGCGACGATGTTTTGGGTTTTGATTTCGGATTTACCGGACGTTAAGCCGAGCCGCGCTACTAACAAGGTAGTCACTGAAATGGTTAATTATCTTTGGTTGACTTTTACATCTTTGTTCTTGTTAAGTATTTATTTGCAGTTGTAATTAAAAACTGTTTTTTCTTAACATTGAAGTCTTGCGTTATACTTAATCATTAACGGCCACCGTATGTCATGAAAATAATCAAATTCATCATCGGAATTCGGATGAGTAAAGCGCACAGCTGAATCAGACTGGAAATAAGACAAGAACTGTACGGTTTCTTCAAAGACACTGGAACGTCACAAAGGACAGCAATCCCCCTTTTATACAAGTTTCATTAAAGTCAATTAAAGGTACTACAATTAAGCTTTTAAATGAATGTTTCTTGGTTTACTATACATATTTTATTTTCGGTAACAAAGCATGTAAAAAAATGTCAAAATATTCTATACATTCGAGTACTTCCGACTAATTATATGAGGCGTATTTAAAAGATGGTTTTTAAAATAATGTGTAGATATTTCTATATTTATTTGGAGAAGGGGGATGTTTTTATTATTATTTTCCAAACACGGTCAGAATATAGTTGAATTAGATTTTTGTTATTAGTGCTTCCATTACTTTTAGAATTTTTTACGCGTGGATGAGGGTATTATCTTTCCCTATGTGACTTCTGATCTTTACAGTAGCGAATGTTGAACGTTTTCATCAAGGCTGAAGAAAAGACTCGAGGCGTCGGAGATGTAGTTCTACAGAAGGATGCTAAGGATATCATGGACCGATCGTGTTCTCCATGAGGAGGGTAATACTTAAAATCAGGAAGAGGCAGATGAAGAAAGACCAACATAAAGATGAAGAAGAGACATAGGCGCAGGAGATGTAGTTCTACAGAAGGATGCTAAGGATATCATGGACCGATCGTGTTCCCCATGATGAGGCTAATACTTAATATGAGCAAGAGGCAGATGAAGAAAGACCAACATGAAGATGAAGAAGAGACACTTGGCGCCGGAGATGTGGTTCTACAGAAGGATTCTAAGGATATCATGGACCGATCCTGTTCCCCATGAGGAGGGTAATACTTAATATCAGGAAGAGGCAGATGAAGAAAGACCAACATGAAGATGAAGAAGAGACACTTGGCGACAGAGATGTGTTTCTACAGAAGGATGCTAAGGATATCATGACCCGAGCGTGTTCCCCATGAGGAGGGTAATACTTAATATCAGGAAGAGGCAGATGAAGAAAGACCAACATGAAGATGAAGAAGAGACACTTGGCGACGGAGATGTGGTTCTACAGAAGGATTCTAAGGATATCATGGACCGATCGTGTTCCCCATGATGAGGCTAATACTTAATATGAGGAAGAGGCAGATGAAGAAATACCAACATGAAGATGAAGAAGAGACACTTGGCGCCGGGGATGTGGTTCTACAGAAGGATTCTAAGGATATCATGGACCGATCGTGTTCCCATGAGGAGGGTAATACTTAATATCAGGGAGAGGCAGATGAAGAAAGACCAACATGAAGATGAAGAAGAGACACTTGGCGACGGAGATGTGGTTCTACACAAGGATTCTAAGGATATCATGGACCGAGCGTGTTCCCCATGAGGAGGGTAATACTTAATATGAGGAAGAGGCAGATGAAGAAAGACCAACATGAAGATGAAGAAGAGACACTTGGCGACGGAGATGTGGTTCTACAGAAGGATTCTAAGGATATCATGGACCGATCGTGTTCCCCATGAGGAGGCTAATACTTAATATGAGGAAGAGGCAGATGAAGAAAGACCAACATGAAGATGAAGAAGAGACACTTGGCGCCGGGTATGTGGTTCTACAGAAGGATTCTAAGGATATCATGGACCGATCGTGTTCCCCATGATGATTCTAATACTTAATATGAGGAAGAGGCAGATGAAGAAAGACCAACATGAAGATGAAGAAGAGACACTTGGCGCCGGGGATGTGGTTCTACAGAAGGATGCTAAGGATATCATGGACCGATCCTGTTCCCCATGAGGAGGGTAATACTTAATATCAGGAAGAGACAGATGAAGAAATACCAACATGAAGATGAAGAAGAGACACTTGGCGCCGGGGATGTGGTTCTACAGAAGGATTCTAAGGATATCATGGACCGATCGTGTTCCCCATGATAAGGCTAATACTTAATATGAGGAAGAGGCAGATGAAGAAAGACGAACATGAAGATGAAGAAGAGACACTTGGCGACGGAGATGTGGTTCTACAGAAGGATTCTAAGGATATCATGGACCGATCGTGTTCCCCATGATAAGGCTAATACTTAATATGAGGAAGAGGCAGATGAAGAAAGACGAACATGAAGATGAAGAAGAGACACTTGGCGACGGAGATGTGGTTCTACAGAAGGATTCTAAGTATATCATGGACCGATCGTGTTCCCCATGTTGAGGCTAATACTTAATATGAGGAAGAGGCAGATGAAGAAAGACCAACATGAAGATGAAGAAGAGACACTTGGCGCCGGGGATGTGGTTCTACAGAAGGATTCTAAGGATATCATGGACCGATCGTGTTCCCCATGATAAGGCTAATACTTAATATGAGGAAGAGGCAGATGAAGAAAGACCAACATGAAGATGAAGAAGAGACACTTGGCGCCGGGGATGTGGTTTTACCGAAGGATTCTAAGGATAACATGGACTGATCGTGTTCTCCATGAGGAGGCTAATACGTAATATGAGGAAGAGGCAGATGAAGAAAGACCAACATGAAGATGATGAAGAGACACGAGGCGACAGAGATGTGGTTTTACAGAAGGATTCTAAGGATATCATGGACCGATCGTGTTCCCCATGAGGTGGGTAATAATTAATATGAGGAAGAGGCAGATGAAGAAAGACCAACATGAAGATGAAGAAGACACTCGAGGCGATGCAAATGTGGTTCTACAGAAGGATGCTAAGGATGTCATCGACCGATCGTGCAAACAAGGAGGGGGCTAATACTTAATATCAGGAAGAGGCAGATGAAGAAAGACCAACATGAAGATGAAGAAGAGACACTTGGCGACGGAGATGTGGTTCTACAGAAGGATTCTAAGGATATCATGGACCGATCGTGTTCCCCATGAGGAGGCTAATACTTAATATGAGGAAGAGGCAGATGAAGAAAGACCAACATGAAGATGAAGAAGAGACACTTGGCGCCGGGTATGTGGTTCTACAGAAGGATTCTAAGGATATCATGGACCGATCGTGTTCCCCATGATGATTCTAATACTTAATATGAGGAAGAGGCAGATGAAGAAAGACCAACATGAAGATGAAGAAGAGACACTTGGGGCGGGGATATGGTTCTTCAGAAGGATACTAAGGATATCATGGACCGATCGTGTTCCCCATGTTGAGGCTAATACTTAATATGAGCAAGAGGCAGATGAAGAAAGACCAACATGAAGATGAAGAAGAGACACTTGGCGCCGGAGATGTGGTTCTACAGAAGGATTCTAAGGATATCATGGACCGATCGTTGTCCCCATGAGGAGGGTAATACTTAATATCAGGAAGAGGCAGATGAAGAAAGACCAACATGAAGATGAAGAAGAGGCACTTGGCGACGGAGATGTGGTTCTACAGAAGGATTCTAAGGATATCATGTACCGATCGTGTTCCCCATGATGAGGCTAATAATTAATATGAGGAAGAGGCAGATGAAGAAAGACCAACATGAAGATGAAGAAGAGACACTTGGCGTCGGGGATGTGGTTCTACAGAAGGATTCTAAGTATATCATGGACCGATCGTGTTCCCCATGTTGAGGCTAATACTTAATATGAGGAAGAGGCAGATGAAGAAAGACCAACATGAAGATGAAGAAGAGACACTTGGCGCCGGGGATGTGGTTCTACAGAAGGATGCTAAGGATATCATGGACCGATCCTGTTCCCCATGAGGAGGGTAATACTTAATATCAGGAAGAGACAGATGAAGAAATACCAACATGAAGATGAAGAAGAGACACTTGGCGCCGGGGATGTGGTTCTACAGAAGGATTCTAAGGATATCATGGACCGATCGTGTTCCCCATGATAAGGCTAATACTTAATATGAGGAAGAGGCAGATGAAGAAAGACGAACATGAAGATGAAGAAGAGACACTTGGCGACGGAGATGTGGTTCTACAGAAGGATTCTAAGGATATCATGGACCGATCGTGTTCCCCATGTTGAGGCTAATACTTAATATGAGGAAGAGGCAGATGAAGAAAGACCAACATGAAGATGAAGAAGAGACACTTGGCGCCGGGGATGTGGTTTTACCGAAGGATTCTAAGGATAACATGGACTGATCGTGTTCCCCATGAGGAGGGTAATACTTAATATCAGGAAGAGGCAGATGAAGAAATACCAACATGAAGATGAAGAAGAGACACTTGGCGCCGGGGATGTGGTTCTACAGAAGGATTCTAAGGATATCATGGACCGATCGTGTTCCCCATGATAAGGCTAATACTTAATATGAGGAAGAGGCAGATGAAGAAAGACCAACATGAAGATGAAGAAGAGACACTTGGCGCCGGGGATGTGGTTTTACCGAAGGATTCTAAGGATAACATGGACTGATCGTGTTCTCCATGAGGAGGCTAATACGTAATATGAGGAAGAGGCAGATGAAGAAAGACCAACATGAAGATGATGAAGAGACACGAGGCGACAGAGATGTGGTTTTACAGAAGGATTCTAAGGATATCATGGACCGATCGTGTTCCCCATGAGGAGGCTAATATTTAATATGAGGAAGAGGCAGATGAAGAAAGACCAACATGAAGATGAAGAAGAGACACTTGGCGCCGGGTATGTGGTTCTACAGAAGGATGCTAAAGATGTCATCGACCGATCGTGCAAACAAGGAGGGGGCTAATACTTAATATGAGGAAGAGGCAGATGAAGAAAGACCAACATGAAGATGAAGAAGAGACACGAGGCGACGGAGATGTGGTTCTACAGAAGGATGCTAAGTATATCATGGACTGTATGAGCAACGATGAGGTCTTAGAGAGGATGTAAACAAGTTAACATGCTTACGCTTAACATGAGGAAGAGGCAGCTGAAGTTTCTCTGACTCATAATGTGGGAGGAGGGCCTGGAGAATCTGATACTCGCGGGTCGAATAGAGAGAAAGAAAGGCAAGGGAAAGCAGTACGTGACTTAGCTAGCGACCTTAAGCAAGTGAATAACAGAATGACGAGGTTTGGAGGTGTTAGCAGAGAGAAGGAACTTTTTGAGAGCTGCAGGAGATTGAGCGATGTGGAGAGCTATAATTGCTTACGTCCTGAAAGGGCATTGCACATAAAAAGAGGAGAGGTTATTATTATTGTATTTTCGCCCTATATTTGGGACTCATCAGCAGTGCGCATCCACTACCGATATATATATATATATATATATATATATATATATATATATATATATATATATATTTGTCATCCACAGACAGACTGTTTCGCTGTTTCACAGCTCATCAGTGTGGCTAGACGTCCGGTTGCCTCTAGCTAGGATCGAAACCCTACTGAATTTGCGTCAGTCGGAACTTCTCCCACTAAGCAGTCAGTGCAAGGTACGGTATGAAGGTGAATTTTAGCGTTTTTATTTTTAGATTCAGATAAACACACAGTGACTGACAGTGATTCAATTCTGCCGAAGAGTCGTGCAATATTAGCTTAAATAGTCACTGTTTACAAATTCACACCTCAAACCAGAGGGCTCAACCGAAATTAATTTTTCAGGAGCTAATATATATATATATATATATATGATTAGAAAAATCAGCCGATTCCGGTAATTTGGTTTTAAACTTTCGGTATCAGGCGTTTTGGACAACTGATTATCTGACACTTTATTTATTTTTTTTTTTTAAATAAAAGAATTTATGAAATTAAAAGGAGAAAAAAAAAAGATTTTTTAAAAAAAGCAAAATCTTACCACAAACATCTGCAAACTTTGTTAATGAGAAAAATTAGCTATAATAACATTTCCAGGCAAAAAGAAAGAAACTATAAAACCAGAGATCGAAAATTATCATCCGTAGTATACATACTAAAAAGTTCCTTTTGAATTCATATGAAGCGGGATGAAAAGAACGTATGTATATTTCATTTAATCCCGCACCGATACATTTCCAATACAACTGATTTTTCCCTCCACTTTCTTCTCCCTTCTCCTCCTCCTCCTCCTCACCATCATCATCTACCACACCTCACGCCGAGCGCTTATTCATTTTTTATTTTTTTTAAATATAACAGTCATGATTTTTGATTTGTTCAAAATAAAACGTTAGGTAATCCATTGACCGAAATCGCCTGAAGATACCGAAAGACTGAAACCAAGGTAGCGGAATCAGCTGATTTGCTAATTTTCTATACTTTAAAGCTCTACATGTTAAATTTCTATCTTTTTATATGTGTATCGAGCAATTTTTAATACTACTGTTTCCTGGTCTACTTCAACTCTGACCATTAGCTTTTTTACTATTAGATAGATATGAACAGACTGCTATAGATAGGTACATATTTAGATAGATATGAGCAGATTGAGATAGATAGATAGATAGATAGATAGATAGATAGATATGGATAGACGGAAATATATATATATATATATATATATATATATATATATATATATATATATATAGTAATGGACTCTCCCGTCGCTTTCGACGTATGAGGATCTGATACCTTAACCAATTGATTCAGTTATGGATTTTGTGCGATAATCTTAAGTGGCACTTAAGACCCGCAAGTGATTTGCAAAGGAGGCTGCATATGGAGCATGAGTGAGGATTGTGATATGAGATCACTGTTAGATTGGCTGACCTTTTAGATATTGCTCTCGCTTCTTGAAGACGATTCAGACTAGCAGATTGAAAACAGCTGAATCCACTAAAATACGTTGATCTCCATTCTATCCTCTCCAAGGCTAAACGCTCAAGGGTGTTATGTGCTATATTGACAGCTGACAATTTGCTCTTCACTTTGTCATTTTATCTTAGCCATGGGCGTCCTACATTCCTATAGCCCTGATCTAACTGGTTGTACATTAGGATCTTGTGTATCCTGTCATCAGACATTCTCAAAACATGACCAGTTCACCACAACTGAATATTATATATATATATATATATATATATATATATATATATATATATATATATATATATATATATATATATATATATATATGACCTGTAGATAAGACAATCTTTATGAATATAAATGACAATAGGAAACAGGCTTTTTCCATATTTCACTTTTCTTAACAAAAATACTGTTCTCACAAACAAACGTACACAATATCGTAAAATCAAAAGAAAATAGTTGAATCCGCCAACACAGATATAATGATAATATTCTCCACACGTAACATTAACTGATGTTATTTTCAGTTAACAATATGAAAAAAGCGTTCCCTACATTCCAGTTGCTAAGAACACTCTGTCTTTTGTTTTTATTAATTTCCTTGTTTAATTAAATTCATTTCGTTTTTTGCTTTGAGAAAGTCCACATTGGACGAAACGCGTCAGCAATTAATAGTGTTTTCCTATTGTCATATATATATATATATATATATATATATATATATATATATATATATATATATATATATATATATATATATATATATATATAGTGATTTATCAAATTCAGTGATTTCTATAATATAGATATTTTACTTTATTATTTTTTATTTCTCGAACTCTTCAAATGTCGAACGTATAACTATTTCCAATTTCTATCTTTCCATTTTTTCACCATATTAATTATATTTTATAATTGCCACCCACCCCTTCTTCTAAGAACTCTCTTTCCTTTTATCACTTTCACCTCTTTATCTATATATTTTAAGTATGTTTAATATAATTTTGTATTTTTATGCTTTTTATAACTTTATACTTTTATAACTTGTTTTTGATTTAACTTATCTTTAAAGTTAATTTTTTTGCAATGTATATTTTATTTTTAAATATTTTTTATTCTTTACTATAACCATTTTTTTATTAATTATAATTTTTTTAATATATAATTTTATTTAATTTTTTATATATTTTTATATTCTTTATTATCTAAATATAACTTTTTTTTTACTTATTTTTAAATATAACTTATCTTTGGAAGGGTATTTTTAAGCAGGAACTTTTATTTTTAAACATAACCTTATCGATATAATTTAAAGAAAAAACCTTTACGTCCCTCTCTTCGTTTCAAATTAACATTTCATTCTTCATATAACCCCAATTTAATGTCATAAGGTTAATATCCGTTATGGTTAATATATTAATTTTATAAAAGCTCTTCTTTTTAAGGATATCTTCCACACTTCCCTGACCACTGTCTCGCGCCTTTCTTCTGACTGAAACATTGAAATGAAAAAAATTGGTATTAATTTTTCGACATCTGTCACAGTGAAATTTCTAATTCCGATACGAACTCAGTCTATATACCGGGGTTGAATAAGACTGACGGAGTTTTCGTCGGTTGAAAAAGATCTATCTGCCCGTATGAGATAATTTTGTATTTCATTGTGTGTGCTACTATTTATTTGCTCTGTAATGGTAAATACGATGATCTCTCTTTGTGGTTCAGTTTTAATATTTCATATTACTAGGATACACTTGGATTATGTACCAACGGATTTATTACCTGTACTATATATATATATATATATATATATATATATATATATATATATATATATATATGTGTGTGTGTGTGTTTGTGTGTGTGTGTGTGTGTGTGTGTGTGTGTGTGTGTGTGTGGATAGATATGAGCTGATTGAGAGAGAGATAGATAGATAGATAGATAGATAGATGGATCACTTCAGCCACAAATTATTTTTCTGGAATAACACGATTGATCATTTATTTATTTTGGAAAGACAATTTGCGTTATTGCTTTATGTCTATCTCAATCTATCTATCTATCTATCTATCTATCTATCTATCTATCTATCTCAGTCCTTTTCCTATCTATCTATCTATCTCAGTCCTTTTCATATCTATCTATCTATCTATCTATCTATCTATCTCAGTCCTTTTCATATCTATCTATCTATCTATCTATCTATCTATCTATCTATCTATCTATCTCAGTCCTTTTTCATATCTATCTATCTCTCTATCTATCTCAGTTCTTTTCATTATCTATCTATCTATCTATCTATCTATCTATCTATCTATCTATCTATCTATCTCAGTCCTTTTCATATCTGTCTATCTATCTATCTCAGTCCTTTTCATATCTATCTATCTATCTATCTATCTATCTATCTATCTATCTATCTATCTATCTATCTATCTATCTATACATACATACATATATGTGTGTGTATGTATGTGTGTGTGTATTTGTGTGTGTGTGTGTGTTTGTGTGTGTGTAAAATTTCAGATGTAGTACATCTGTAAAAGCACAATATAACTAAAAACAAAAGGAAAATCTTTCTTAACCGACGCATTTTGTCTTCTGCTGGACCTTATCAAGTCAAACAAAAGAAGCGATTATCTTCATCGACACAACATTCTAACTACACAAGAAATACGATCCGTTACACTAGCAATAAGCAAATTGTAATTTACAAAATTGATTTCTAAAAGAAAATTGTCTAAAGTTGGCAGAAAGAGTGTACCGTATTTGACGGCATATAAGACACACGAGTGTATAAGACGCACCGCATTTTCAGCAGGGCAAATCAAGAAAAAATTAGTAAAACTATTAGTAAATGGTACGAGGTACTAGGCTATATTTATTAGGTATTATTTTGGTTAAACAAGCCATGATTACAATTAAACAGAAAATAATAGGAAAAAAGAACATGACCCTATAAAATTTTTATTATATCCAAAGGTAAGAAAACAAAATAAAAATTAAGCAAATTATTAAAATTGAGCAAAACTGTACAGTTACCATTAAAATTTTACTAATCTTCAAGTCCATAAAATTCGCCATCTTTGTTATCTAAACTCTGATCGTTATTTTCAATATTACTATCATCGTCATTAAATAAGACGCTATCTTCCGTTGCAATGAGAGAATTGCTAATGCACACTTTTTAAAAGATTTCACAACAATTTCTAGTCTAAAATTCTCCCAAGCTTGCTTCAGCCATTCGCAGACTTGTGCAATGCTGTTTTTTTTTTATTCTTCCTGTAAGTGTAAGGTCGTGATCAGGCATTGCCATCCATGTGTTCCATTGCTCCTTCATGTTCTGCTTGAATGGTCTATTCAAAGGCGCATACAGAGGTTACAGCTGACTCATTAGTCCACCAGGAATAACAGCTATCTCTATCTTCAATTCTGTCACTTTCTTTTTAATGGATTCAGTCCTATGCGCTCTGAACTGATCCCATTTCAGAAGAGAGGGCTTCTGTAATAGTCCACCAGGACGTCTTTGCCATACAACTCGTAGCCATAACTGTAGACCAGCTTCGTCCAACCAGCCTTTTGGATGAATATGAACATGCACACCTTTTGGTATTTTATCTTTTGGTGTAGTTTTTCTCTTAAAAATCAGAAAAGGAGGCAGTTTTGTGCCATCAGCGCAACATGAAAGAATGACCGAATAATTGGTCTTCCCATGGTTTGTGGTTTTTATTGTAATAGTTTGGGATCCCTTAATACTCATAGTTTTGTTTGATGGGACATCAAATGTTAGTGGGACTTCATCCATATTTCCTATCTTGCTTAGTTCAAAAGGAGTTCCTTTCCAAGCAAGTATAACAAATTTATGAAACTCTACTATTTTTTTCATTATAGTCAACTGGCATTCTTTGCGTAATTGATGTTTTTGTACGCATTGACAAACCTTCCCGTTTCATAAAACGATAACACCATCCTTCAGTTCCTATCAGGTTTTGAATCACCTTTTCGTTCGCTAATCTTCTAGCCTCGTTCCTTATCATTTTCGCAGTAACGATTCTGCCTGTACTCCTCTCATCTACAATCCACATTTTAATTTCCTCTTTCATTTCAGGCCAGTGTGTGACTGGGTGGCGAAATTTACAGTTTCCTTTCTTCGCTGTCCGTAGATTATTTTCCTACAACTGCCAGTAATGTATCATTTTTTCTGTCAGCAGAGAGCCAAAATATTTTGCAGCTGCACTATTTCCATGCTCTTTAACATAGTTTCTTACATGAAGCTTGTATGCAACAGTGTAGCTTAACCTCTTTCTTGCTGTTCTCATATCTGAAAGAGTGAAATTCAGTCAAAAATTTTCCTTTAGATGATCTGTACAACCTGCGTCCTGTAAACGTCTTAGTGGAATAATTAGGATATAAAAATTCTGATTGTATTTATACCAATGCAACCGGAAGTTATCACAAGAAAAATATTAATGAACAAATATATTTTACAAATATATAATTTGAATTTATTGCATATAATTTTAGTGAAACAAAGTACTAATATTAAACGTGATGGAATTAATATGATGAATATTATCAATGATAACAATTTTAATCTGCATAATAGCCTTTTAAATAATGACAATAGGTGTATAAAAGTTACTCTAAACCCTAAGCTAATAGGAGTTGCCAGGTAGCTAATTTCGGCCGACTATCGCGAGTTTACAACCTATATATGACATATAAGACGCAGGGGAACTTTAAAATATATTTTTAGTAAAGCAAATGCGCCTTATATGCTGTTAAATATGAGAATTACAAATTCATCCAATTACCGCATACACAACTGGAGACTCTTTGCTTCGCTCTAAAATTTGCGATCGGATTGTCGAGGAATGCTATTACGGATTTCATGATTACGCAAAGGCTCGTATTCGGATTGATAAAGTCCCACAGAGGACGAGACGCGTCGGCTAAGATAAGTTTTCTGTTTGTCTTTATTCATATGCTAGCTTAAA
Source organism: Acanthosepion esculentum (assembly GCA_964036315.1). NCBI lineage: Eukaryota > Metazoa > Mollusca > Cephalopoda > Sepiida > Sepiidae > Acanthosepion > Acanthosepion esculentum. The sequence continues at coordinate 70,077,091 of OZ038517.1, read as the reverse complement.
AGTCGCCCTATAGAAGGATCTTCATTGGGCCTTCATCACAATAGGAAGGGAGAAGTAGATGCGATAGACAAAAATAGATTATAGAAGAACGCAAAATTGATCGTTGCATTTATGTATTGCATTAATATTTAACGATAGTTCAACGATACTGCTTCTGCAGCCACTTAATTTAAAGGAAATTTGATGTACGTAGGTCCTTACTTTCCGCACAAACAATGATTTTTATTTTATTGCTTATTTTCGCTGGATTTCGCAATTAATTCCAATTATTCGCAAAATTTATTTTCAAGTTATAAAAATTATTATATATACCAGGTATCACGGCAAAATTGTCCAAACCGTGTAACAGCAAAATTGTCCAATTGCTAGATTAAGTTTGAATCGGTTTATATCAGAAATAATTAAAGATATCTTACTGGAATTCTCCGAAGTTTTTATAACCCTATTGGACTCTATTTTATGCAATAAAAATGTTTAATTAATTTCCAAGCTTAACAGAAGAATCGTGATGAAATCGATCATAAACGAAAATGACATGTTCATCATTAATTAATCATAGCTAAGGAAGCTCATGAGGTATTGAAATAAAGTTTAAATATATATATATATATATATATATATATATATATATATATATATATATATATATATATATATTATTCCAGGATAATTTTCCAACTTACTCAAGATGATCTTCGCCCTCTCTAACATTCTAACTTTCTGTCCTGGAGTAACAAGCTGCCTAACAGGTTTCACGTACGATTTCATTTTTAAGTCTTTTTTCACTGCTCTTTGGACTGTCATAGCTGGAACTCCTCTCTCATGTGACAAACGTCTTATGGACTGAGTTGGATCTTTTCTAATGGATTTCCTTAGCTCTAAGTTGAACTTATTGTTGTGACCTCCTGATCCAGTTTCGTCTCTACGGCTCCCTCTTTTTAAAACTTATTCACCGTTCTCTTGATGGTTTTTGAATGGAATTTTGAAGACGGAAGCCAGAGTACAAATGTTGATACGATTACTGAAGGCCTGAATGATCTTTTTCCTCTCATCATTGCTCAGTTGAAAAGACAGTGGAGTTGACACAAAACAGTTTTAACCTGTTCTCTTTCTAGCTGAATATCTCAAAGTGTTTTTAAGTGATTCTTATGACAAATGGTGTCAAGATGGCTAAACGTCTTATGTGGAAACCTGGAAAAAGAAACTCAATTTAGTTTTAGTGGTTTTTAGATACTAAATATTTTGTTACTACACCAGGTATGTTTATATATACATGCACAATGACTAGTCGCTCGTATCCAAGTGTCTACTAATCCCTGTTGCAGACGCCTACTCATGCACATTTGTGTTTATTCCATATCCACAGAACCCACTTGTAGTATATATATAGTAACTATACTGAGTAAAACTTAGTTACAGTTTCTGGGGTTATCTGACGTGAACAACAATCTGAACACGGCCAATCCACCCAAAGCCTCGGTCACGATGACTTGTGACTTCGTGCTACCACAACTATCGAGTCTCCTAAATAGTTTCGTCGACCCAATTTCATTGTGAGTCAACCTGTAGTGTGTTTTCCAGGCTGGAATCACCTCCCCAGGTCGATAACATTTCTAGCTGAATAAGTCAAAGAGTTTCTCAGTGATTCTTATGACAAATGGTGTCAAGATGGCTAAATATCTTACCTGAAAACCTGGAGAAGAAGAAACTCAAATAATTTAGTGGTTTTTTAGATATTAAAATTTGTGTGGGCGGACAACTATGCTGGTACACGATTTGGATTTATGGCCTAGTGGATAACAGCGTTGGTTTGTGCGTTTGGCGACTTATTGCTTGGGAATTTAAGCCATCAATTGGTCAGTTTGTACATGCACTTAGTGAAAAGCGGGCGGGCCGGAAGTGAACATTACAGTTTACCCCTGGAGATCGAAAAAAGGGATCAGTTTGAAATTCCAATCACCTAAAGAAGGCCGGAGACTAAAACGGCCGAAACGTTGTGAATATGGCAATAAAGATGAGGACAACAGTCCAAACAATGTAAATAGATATTTATTTATTTTCATCTACCGGTCTGAATGTTCGAGAAACCTTATTGAAGAATATATGGTTTTTTAACATGCAAGACGGTAGGGAAAAATACACTGTTTAATAAATAAACATAACGTCTACTCAAATACGAGCATCTACTAAAAATAACGTTTACACTGATAAACATATAGATATTTCAGTAAAAAGAGTTCCACGCACTTTTTTTTCAAACTTCATTACTTATTTCTAATTATCTCAGAATTTTTGGCACGATAAATTATAGCAAATTAGGAACGTTGTTAGATAATCCAGCAAATTCCAACCTGACTGTTATACGAGCGACGTTTCTTCATGTTGCATGGAATTTTGAGCCACGC